>PVKS010014149.1:0-49015 GCA_004027875.1 Aplodontia rufa | reverse complement strand
CATTATCCACTGTCACCTGAATATGATGCGTAAGACTGTTGAAGTCAAGTGTGGCTTTGTAGAGTACAGAGCTAGAGCGAAGAGCCATTTCCTAGCGTGGTCCGGGTTTTCTCCAGCCCAGCCTCACCTCCAACCTCATGCGCTTTCCAGGATGTTTCCTGGCATTTATCATTCTGTCTTCCGTAGAACCTGTATCTCTTAACTTTATCAAATCTTTCCATATAAATGCTATGTAATCTCATGTATCTTCCAATCCACTAATTCAGTTTTTGGCTTTCTCATCTGTGACTAACCTATTTGTCGATTTATTTTTCTTGCAGTGACGATGTGCTGTATTCCTGGAATTTTTGTTTGGTTTCTTTGCAACCCCTGCCTTCTTCCATTCCCTTTCCAATTATTCTTTTTTTCTATATTTCCTATTATATGAGTTTGATCATTTGTCATATCTGCTTTTTTTTTCTTAAACTCAAAGAATTGTTTCTTCTTTGCGGCGTAACTTTTTACTCTGAGCTCATATCAGATAGGAGTTGGTTTGTGCATCCCCCACGTTATGGGGATCTCTCTATTTAGAGGTTTTGAGTCATGCCTTTGTAAGAATACAGACTTCATTGGTGCATTTATAAGTTAGTTTTTTTTTTTTTTAAAGAGAAGGACAGTGAGAGAGAGACAGAATCAATTTTATTTAGTTTTTCATGTGGCTTTCGTTGCCCCAACACATTGTTGTGTACGTGGTACGGAGGTTTGAACCTGCGTCCGTGTGCATGCCAGGCAAGCACTATAACCACAGAGCCATTGCTCCAGCCCTCGACTGTGTGCATTTGGCTCCGATGCCCATGCTCAAATCAGACCGGGGGACAATGCTTGCCTGGCAATCACTCTGCCTTCCTGGGTCAGTGCTAGTGTTTGTCACTGGACCCAGGCTTCAGGTGGACCCCCTCACAACACAGGCCTCTCTGTACAGAGAACATCGGTGTCGATTCTCGTCTCCCCAAGGGCTTTGAAACCGTGCTGTTGGGGTGGTCACAGATGCACTGCAGCTTTCAGTTTCAACAACCAGGGGCCACTTTGGTTCCTTTGTGTGTGACACCCAAAGAGTCCCCTTCCTAGCTCTCTTCGTTCCTTCTGTTGCCTTTGCTATTATATTTTGAAAGGATAAGGCTGGAAATATGCACTCATCATTATAGATGCCTTCGCTCAGCTCACATAACCCCATGAGTAAATACCATCATCATTATTCTCCAATCACAAATGAGGCAGCAAAGGATTAGAAAAACTATTTTCCCAAAGTCCAGAACAGGATTCCCCAGAAACTCATGAAGAAGGTGTGATACCCAACCCCCTACTCCAGACTTGGCATCAAATCCCTTCTGCCCACTCCTTTTGCCACCCTGTCCATGTTACTCTGGCTGGCTCACTCCCAAAGTGGCCAGTCCCTAGCAAGCTGCTAACTCTGTCTGACCCACACTCACACCAAAGCTCTCTAACCATGTTGCTGGGCACAATGGTGCACACCTGCAATCCCAGCAACTCAAGAGGCTGAGTCAGGAGGATCTCAAGTTCCAGGCCAGCCTCAGCAACTTAGCAAGACCATCTCAAAATAAAATAAAATTAAATTAAATTAAATTAAAAAGGGCTGGAGATGTGGCTTAGAGGTTAAAGCACCCATGGGTCCTGGGCTCAATCCCTTGTGAAAAAAAAAAAGAAAGAAACCATGTCATTCTTTCCAAGGTATCTAAGACAGAACTGATTCCCCTACTTCACAGCATTGTGACAAGAACTGAATAGTATAAAGAGGAAGTTGAAAAGCTGCTTCAAATTTGAAAAGTTTGACTGCTATTGTGACTACCTCTCTCCTCCCACCCGGCGACCTCCAGACCTTCTTTGCCTACAGAATAAGAGGAAACCAGGTCCTCAGCCCTCAGTTCCAAAGCCAGCCCTGCAGCCATATCTCACACTCCTCTCCTTCCCGTAGCACCACTGGACTGCACCGCCAGCTCTGTGTCCCAGTCCTTCCCGTCCCCCCTGGGGGTTAGACGTTGGTCTTCCTCCACACGCTTAGCCTGGCACCTTGCACAGCTCTGTGGCGGCTCCCAGCCTGAACTGGAAGCTCCACAAAGGCAGGTGCTTTGTGTGCTGTTGCTCATGAAGAGGGCGTGCGTGTAGTGTCTACGGGATTGGATCTCCAATTGCCCCGGGGCCTAGGGCCTCTGACAACAGAAAAGACAAATGAATAAAGGAAAGGGGTTTCTGCTTCGTTTGCTTGGAATGTGTTCCTCATGAAATCCCTACGGTCCTCTGATGGTCACCCTGAATTCCACCTTCTTCCAGCTGGAAAGACCTCACGGTGCCTCGCTTATCTGCATTCCCATTGTGTGTGAAGAGTGTGTGAACTCGACACCCACTGCTCCCACGTTAGATTGAAAAGGAGCAGAGGCAAAGGACACAGCTCATGAACGCCACATCTCTCGCACAGTGGTTGATTCCTGGTGGTTGGTAGGCAATCGTGTCTCATGTTGAAAAGCTATGTTCAAAAATACCCTTTATACAAGGGACACCAAGTCAGAACTTCTAGTATGGCCTGTTACATCACACAGGGGTCAGCCTGTCTGCACCTAGAAAAGGACCTTTCCTCTGGTCTCATGAGCAGCTTCCCTGACTCCTGATGGCTTGGAATCTCAGCCTGCTCCTAATTCTCACCTCCTTTGGCTTCACTCCTGCTGCCTTTCCCCAGCATTTGCCTCTGGATTTCTGACTTTCTCACCAGCTAAACAGCAGCAACAGCAGCCTAACACGGAAACATCTGCAGGTGTTCGGAGAGTGAAGTGATCTGGGTGCAGCGGTGGAAATCATCTCAGGGGATGACATGGGACATGCTTGATGCCAGGTGGCTTCACCGGTGACTCACAAGTGGTTAGGAAGTAAAATTCTTCTTTCCCCCAGGAAAGGTCACTTTGCCTAGATTCCTTCTGTCTTGGCTGAACATTGACACATTTACTTTTGCTACCTCCCGGCTCGATCATTTTTCAATTATAGTTTGTCCCCGTAGTTCTAGCACGGGGTCAACGCGGGTCTCTTCTTGATCATAGATCCACATTTATGAAACCCCCAATTATGCATTTCCTTTAGCCGCTAACAGAGATTAGTTGGCAGGTTAAATCTACGGACATAGGCTCAGTATGAACTAAAAGACCATTAGGAGTCCCAATTAGGAGCTCAGCAGACAGCTTCCGATCGCTCTCACCTGGTTCAGGTTCCTCCTCACACCCACAATACCCTCCCTTGTGATTTTGGAGGATATAGATCTTATTTTTTGTGACCCATATTAAAATAAGATGAGAGGTATCTCTCTTCAAATTTCTAGGATTTTTCTTTTCTGTCTTTTTTTTTTTTAGAGACAATGCATGTTCTCACACACTGTGGATAGGAGTATAAATAGGTATAATATGTTGCAGAAAACAGGTTAACAATAAACATCAAGAGCCTTAAAAATAGCACCAAACTTTGACCCAGAAATTCCATTTCCAGGAATCTTTCCTAAGGAGACAACCGGAAATGCAAACAAGTATTTATTCACAAGAAGTTAACTATAGCATCATTTGTAATAGCTGTTATAAAATTAATATCTGATACTAAGGAGGAGTTAAGTGTATTATGATACATCTGTATTACATAGCCATTTATAATGGAGTTTGCAGAGGTTTTTTTGTTTTTGTTTTGTTTTTCAGTTTAATAGTGTTCCACCAATTGATTCTTGGTTTTATTTCTTACACTTTGGGGGTCTTGTTAAGGAAGTTAGTGCTAGCTTCTCCAGAATATTTAACATGATTGAGTGTTGGATTTTATCAAAGGCATTTTCTATATCTATTGAGATGGTTGTCTGATTTTGTCCTTAATTCTGTTGAAGGGATTAATCCAATTATTTATTTGTGTATGTTGAACCAGCCTTGCATCCCAGGAATGAAACCCACTTGATCATGACGTTTTATGTTTTTGAATGCAGTTTGCTAATATTTCAATAAGGAATTTTTCATCTATGTTCATCACAAATATTGGTCTTAGTTTTCTTTCCGTGATGGGACTTTGTCCCGTATTTTAATGCTTATATGAAGGGATACATGCAAACCTTCAAATTGTCATATGGTGTGGTCTAAATGGGGCTTCCCCAAGCATTGTTTCACAGGATATTTATGGGAATGCTGTAAACAGAAAAGTTTTGATCTCCAGCAAAGTTGGAAAGTTATCACTTTGAGGCTCTGGAGCCTTGGGTACGCTAGTGAGGATGGGAAAGCTACCACCCATCTAAAAGAGGCTCAGGTCAGCACACACGGTCACTGCTTTAATGCAGGCACCATGGCAGCTGCTGACCAGTAGCGCACCATTCAACAAAGCTGGAGGAGAGACACCTAGAAAAAAAATTATAATACTGGGAGGGATTACTACTGATGTTGCAATATGAATTTCTTTTGCTTCTTCCTTGGAATTTTTTGCATTGTCTTGCAAAAATGATGTGAAATAAAATCAGAAAATCAGTCTCCACCCAGCTATGGGAGCACCGTAATCAGGTGGAGCAGCCAGAGCCAACCTGCCCATGTCACAGAAGATGGTGCCTCCATGAGGGTGGCAATGAGCCCAGGATGCCACAGCTCTTGAGTGCTGCCTGGTTGGATTGCATCTCCGTCAGGGCTCGGGTATCATCAGGAGTCCTCACTTCACCCTGGGCCTGACAGAGGCCTCTGGGGACATCCACAAGATGTGGACCATAGTCCAGTCTTCCTCAATTGCCAACCCCACATCCAGGGAGCATTGGGCTTCCTTGGATTAAAGCTTCATTCAAATATTCCCCTTAGCTCCCCAGCCTTCCGTCAGTCCTAGACTCTGTCTTCAGGTTTTCTTTCATGCTACCCCTACAATCTTGGGTCACCTCTCCTTGATCACTTGCCCAACCCAAGAGCCAGGCACCCAGGCAGAAACACGTCCAGAACATCATGCAGAAGAGGAGTGTAAACTGAGTCAGGGCCTCTCTCAAAGTGTGACGAGACTTTGGAGTGATATTCCTGGACCCCTCCAACTTACCTTCCAAAGTCCCCTAAAATATTCATCAGGCTTTATCAGGTTAATGGGCTTCAAAAGGAGTAATTTTCTGAGACATGAGACAGGACAATATAAAAAGAATATTAAGGTAAAAATTCTTATTCCAAAATGAAAGGAATAGGTCATTTAGCATCCCTATTGGTGTTATCTATTCATGAGAAACAGCACATTTAATCCAGCATGGGATGAAGGGAGGGCTTTGATGCCCTCACCTTGGGGTCACCTTCAAGCAGAACTCATCTGTCTCCCCTGCCACAGATGGCGGGGACGATGGAGACCAGAGGATGCAGATGAGAGGAGTCAGAGGAGGACTCCACAGGGAGAAGAGTGACTCCCGGAGTCGGGGAGCGGACGAGAGTCCAGCGTGCCTCCAAGGCGCACACAGGAGGGGACAAAGGTGGCACTGTTCTCCACTCTTGCAACCTTTGTGCTTCCTGTTTCCTTCCCCTGACTACCAGTCTTGGCTTCAATTTTAGATTATGCCCTGAATTCAGTCCTTTAAGGTCAGGAATTCTAACCCCAGCCCTGATACCAAGAGGCTTGGGTGCTCAACCTGAGAGGACTTACATGAGAGTGCCCTGCCCCAAGTCCAGGCCAAAAGGATCCACTTTTGATCTCTCTCTGCCTCTCCAGGGTGAGGACAGGTGCACAGGGTAGGATCAAAGCCATTTGAAAAAAATCACATCGGTATCGAACAAGAACAGACATTTTTCCTTCTCATCATCCCCTAAACAATACAGCACAACTCTTTAGAGAACCTTTCCGTTGTATCAGGGATGTTAAGTAATCTAGAGCTGAGCTGAAGTAGGCAGGGGATGTGCAGGGGCCATCTCTAAGGACTGCACCATTGTATATAAGGAAGTTGAGTTTTTACAGATTTTAGTCCTTGCAGGGCATCTTGGAGCAAATGCCTGTGAATCCTGCAGGGCCATTACTCTCACCTGAGGACTGAGTTCCAGGTGTTCCTCTTCTCATCGTCTGCAAATGAACTTCCATAACCTTGAGTATGTCAACCACTATGCTCCTTCAATTTTTTGCAATAGCAATCGTTGACCCAAAAAACGTCTTCTCTGCCTCTCACAATTAGAGGTTGTTTGATGTTGCATTATACATTCAATCTTAACTGCTGCTTTTCTTTCTTTTCATTAGATTTGTGACAAAGAGTGGCATTACTACGTCATCAATGTGGAATTTCCTGTGGTCACCCTGTACATGGATGGAGCAACGTACGAACCATACCTGGTGACCAACGATTGGCCCATCCACCCGTCCCACATAGCCATGCAGCTTACCGTTGGTGCTTGCTGGCAAGGTAATACTAAGGGGAGTCCTTCTCCCCCGACTTTGTTTGTGCACAGTCTATGAAAGATGCTGATGGAGAATACAAAGAAGCAAGTGGAGTGTTAGCCAGAAAATAAAAGTGCTGCTGTCCCTTACTAATAAAATGGAACTTATAAAAATAAGTTATAATCTAGACCCTAAGTCTGTGTAATCATGAAGCACTTGGCTTGAGACTAGAGTTTGATTTTAGGTCAACATGAACAGTTTCATGGTTGCCATTGAGTGACTAAAGCCACGTGGTATCCTGGAATCTTATATAGAATTCCAAACTGGGGCTGCATAGAAAAAAAGGCTTAAATGCAGAATCATCTGTTAAAATTGCCGGTTGGTTGGAACTGGAGTGGTGGCTCAGTGGTTACGGCATGAGGATGCAGGTTCGAACCTCGGCACCACGTACACAATGAAGTGTTAGAGGAACAAAAGCCACATGAAAAACTAAGTAAAATTGGTTCTCTCTCTCTCTCTCTCTCTCTCTAACTGTCCCTCTCTCTTAAAAAGAAAAAAGAAAAATAATTGCCAATTGCCACCAGGCATGGTGGTGCATACCTATAATCCCAGCAGTTCAGGAGGCTGAGGCAGGAGGGTCACAGATTCAAAGCCAGCCTCAGCAACTTAGTGAGACCCTGTCTCAAAAAATAAAAAGGGTAGGGGGACTGGGGATGTGGCTCAGAAGTTAAGCATCCCTGGGTTCAATCCCTGGTACTGAAAAGAAATGAAATAATTTTTTTAAACTGTGCAGTTATCTCTGTTGAGTTGGTTAGCAACCAAGGAGCTCCCTTGATTGCTACATAAGTTTCCAAGACTCCAACCCTTTGTTCAGGGGACTCCTGAATACCAGGGCTGTGGGGAATGAGTTGTCCACAGGCCACGAGGCCGTGGAGGTCCTGCTCCAAGTGGGCTGTCGTAATCCCATCCTTGGTCTCTTAGGACAGAGGCCACAGCTGCCTCCTACGCTCAGATCTGCTTCCTGGAGGAATGGGCTTCTCTGAAGTACTGGAGAGAGAGCACAGAGGACAGAGAATGCTCCTAAATAAGCAGATTAGTGCTTTGAGATACGACCCAAGCTTGTGTCCATGACTTGTGTGAAAATCCCCAAGATTTGGACTTGAACCATTCTGCACAGGAGATGAGGGGAGAGGTGGGATAGAGTAGAGTCACCCCTCAGCATCCCCAGGGGACAATTCCAGAAGCTCATGCAGATACAAACATCTGCTGGTGCTCAAGTCCACTTAACCCATTAAGTCCCATCATCCCAGATAAATATGGGACACGCATCAAAACTTAAATCAAGTGAGTTCTTGGCTGTTTCATGAAACAGAATATGGAAAGTGCATACAGTGCATCCCAGGAGCATGGGGGGAGGCAAAACCCAGGAAGGAAATGAAGGCTAAAGGGGAAGAGGAGAGAAGGTGTTTGGGGGCTGAGGCCAACGTCACGTCTCACGTGCAACACTTGACGGCAAGAAATTCATCACATTTTTCAACAGAACTCAGTGATGAGAGCTTCTTCAGTATTGCCAGTTGCTCAGGACAGCAATAAAGGGAGCAATATCACCTGGCAGGGTTCCATGAGAATAATTGGTATAACAAGGCACTAAACTAGAGGCTAAACAGAAATCATCAGCCTGATGGCTCAATGCTCCAGCTGGACACTATGGATACTGTTGAACATAGCTGGAGAATGCTCATAAGAAAAAAGGACCCTAGTCACGTCCCCTGTGAACCTTCCCTCTAGAACCCTGAAGACCACATCTGGTTCACTGTCATCCCAGCCTGCAACAGAAACCTGTCCCCACCTCTGCAAGGCCAGCCTCAACCACTGGCACCCAGTCACATACCATCCCCCTCGAGCAGGGGAAACAGTCCCATCAATTAAAAAATGGTTTTATACGTAATTGAGATGATCCTTGAATTAGTGAAAATAATTCTCACTTCAGAGCCACTGCGAATCAATAGGAGCTTTTCTCTCCTCCGCTTCCTCTTCAGATGGACCCAAGCAGACAGAGCAGTCACATTGCTAGGTTCCTAAACAGAGGGGAGAAAAAACCAGCAAATTGTGCACACGTTCTTATCGCTTCTGCCTAGCAGGTGGTGCCAGTCATTTTTGCTCCTATTTTATTGGCCAAAGCAAGTTACAACTAACTCCAACAAGGCAGGGAAGCGACATGATGTCTCTGGAAGAAAAACGGAAAATATTTCATGAATAAGTGATTTTGGCAAACATCACAGTGTGTCCAGCTGGTCAACAGGTAATTGTTGGATTCTCCTTTCCATGTGAACAATGCACCTACCCTTCCCTGAGTGAGAAAACCTGAAAGTCCCAGTTCCTGTCCCCAAGCTCAAGTGTGCAGCTCTCTGAGCAATTCCTGATAATCTGGGTGTCAGAGTGAGGTGCCCAGTTCTACAGCATCAACATGTGGTTCAACTCCAGCTGGAGACCTACACGCTAATGGGACAAATATTTCCCACCATCGTGACGTCCACACCTTCCCCTCAGCACAAAAACGTACATGATGCAGAATTACCGAAAAGCTCTTCCACTAAGAAAGAGGAAGAGAGTCAGAGAAACAGGTGGTCTTGGCCCCTAGCAGTTCTGAAATCCCTTTGGCAGAGGTGGTGAGGGTGGAGAATATTCTTTACAGCCCTGGACACCATTCAATGAGAGATGTTTCCTTCTCCAGGGTCCCCCTAGGCCACGTCTCAAGAGAGCATCGTCACTCCACATAAGAGGAGCTCTGATATGGTGCATGGTTGCAATTTATTTAAAATCCATTCCACAGAAACAAATAAACCATGAAAACAAAGTATACATTTATTTAAAAGAATGTGCCAAGTATATCTGACCCTCTTTCCATATGGACATGAGGACCGCTCCTCCTTGGAGTCCGGGGTGGCTACCTTTTGTGCTGTGACTGCATGGAAGTGCCTAATGTCGTTTTCTGGTGGAGAATTTCAGAGGCAGTGTTGCAAGGGCCCTTTCTATGCATGGGTGTCTGCAGTCCTATGGGAGTGGGATTAGTCCCAGTATGTAAATAAGGGAACCGAGGCTCCAAGAGGGGAAGACCCTCACCCTAAGTCACCAGGTCAGACCTCCCCACCCCGAGGCTCCAAGGCCTGTGCTACTTTCTCTGGGGTTCACTGTCCCCTGTTATGAGCTGATTGCTTTGTTGATACGATTCTGTGTTTAGGAAAAGGCGTGAGCTAGATGCATTGGCATACATGCCTTCGGAGACAGGGACAGCCTTGTAATTAAAACAACATGGGAACACGCATTGCTTTATACTCCTTTATGATTCCCTCCAGTGGAAAGCAGTTTAGTCTTTAGAGTCAGGGAAAAAAATTGCCTTTAAGTCAAATCCCAACCCTACCACTTTCTCCAGTGTGGACACTGCAGGACCCTTAGCTTCCGTGAGCTTCTGTGTTCGGATCTATAAAATCAGAGTGAAGCAACCTCACCGGGGTGTCGGAAGGAGTAGGTGCTCAGCAAATCCTGGTGCCAGACATGGTTCACTTGAATAAATGCATAGATTTAAAAATTTCTGCTGGTCTCTTCTCCACCCTCTTTTCTGTTGCTGTCATCAAGAACAAGCTTCACAGACGGTCTGCAAGACCTTGGCATGTCCTAGCTGTGGCCCCAGATGGCCTGTCTTCCTGTGTGTCCTGACTTTCCTCCCCACCACCTCCCACAGGACTGACACATACACGCAATCCTGGTCCATCCCTGAGTCAGAAGGAAAAGTCAGCCAAGCTGCAGAAGAGCCCATCAGAAGACCAACGTGGGAAGGTGGGGTTTGAAGTGCAGGCAAGGAGGCAATCCGACACTCTTTGGGGCCGTGGAAAGTTGCTGTTTTCTCAGAAGAGAAAACACATTGGTGAATTTTCAACGGAGGAAAAGATCCTTAAAAATCTTTAAAATTGGAAAATTGATTTTTTATGGGATGAGAAAGTTCAAAGGGAAAGGAAGGGAGGCAACAGGAAGGGAAGATGGCACGGGCATGCTCAGGGTTCTCTGTCGTCAGAACACACAGAGACTAGATTGAATAGAGACGAGGCTGGGAGAGGAGTTGAAGCTAAACCCTGGGACATCACGCTGCCTGGCTGAGGAGTCTGGATTCCCATGGATGCTTCTATCCATCTTGGAGCCACATTTGGGGACATATCAAAATGTCTTTCAAAAGGACGTGGTGCTATGAAATTAATGTCCTATGATGTGGCCCTGGTCTCCACATGTTTCTAAACCTTCTGCTGTCTCCTTATGTACATGGTATAAACTCACTTTTCAGGTGCTTTTGAAGTTGGCAAGGAAACTGGTTCTCATTTGTGAAATTTCCAATCGGGGTTTAACAATAGGAATAGCAAATGGTTTGATAGCAGCTTCTTCTTTGGTTCTCCTGAGAGCTGGCTTTAGCACGGTACCTAGGTGGTGTTTTGGAGTCCCACTTAGCCTCCTGCCTCCTAGCAGTGAATTTGAAAGCCAGTCTGGTCAGCAAAACTCCATTTTATCATTATTTTTCTAGTAATTAAAAAGAAAATGAAATTTCATGTATATGTAAAAATGTTGCCAATAAGGCCCAGGGCATGGAATATCTCATAATTGTAGGAAATAGCTTTTCTAGTCAAATAGACCTTGAGCATCACAAAAGAGCTTGCCTTCCTCTGTGTGGCTGATGCCCACCACCTTGTCATCGCCTCTGTGTTCAGAGTGGCATGATTCTCCTAGGATGGAGTCAGAACCTTTCTCATGAATAAGCTTATAGTAACCTGGCTCAGACACAAATACCAGGTTCCTTGTTACTCTGTGAATCATATATGAGTCTGTTTTCTGTTCCTATAATAAAGTACCAGAGGTTAAATACTTTATAAAGAAAGGGGGTTTATTTAGCTCACAGTGTGGGAAGGTAAAAGGTCAATAAGCTTTGTGCTGGCTCTGGTGAGGGTATCTTTATTCAAGTCACCCCACGGTGGAAGTCATCACAACAGTGGGTCAAGTGCAGGTATGAGAGATCACATGGCAAGACAGAAAGCCAGAGCACAAGAAAGAGCTAGTCTCATGGCCACCCACTAGGCCCCACCTCTTAAAGTTCTACCGGGTCTCAGCTTTGCCACCTTGGTGACCACACTTCCAACCCAGGAGTTTGTAAGGAACAAACTCAAACCACAACAGGTCATAGCAGAAGAAAAGATCATTCAAAGGACCAACATCCTTTTCTTTAGATTTTCCTTGGGTTTCTTTTCACTCATCATATTTCTAAGGATAAAGTTTGAGTTCTACTCACAAATGGTAAAACGTGTATGCTCACATCTGCTCGGTGCCTGAGCCCCCAGGTGCTGCAACCCAGCTGTGCTAGGAAGTCAGGAGGGCTATCGATCATGCTAGACCAATGCCTTGAGGAGCCCTGGGGGTTCTGGGAGATGCTACAGCCCAAGGCGGTCCAGGGCAACTCTTCCCACTCTGCCACAAGTGCAGCTCTGTCTTGGCTGTTTGGTGTTGGATGTCTGGCAGGAGCTCTTTCACCAAAATGGCTAACCGTGCACTGTCCCAGGCTTGTGTTCAGGAAGGCAGCAACCTGCTCCTTGCCTGATCCCCATCTGTTCTTGGTGGATCTCATCATAACCTTCCCTACTGTGGCTCTGCCCCTCGTGACCACTTCACCCCATCTCTGCCAGGGTCCTTTCCTGGTCCAGCGTTCAGGACCCCAGCTTTCATAGAATGTCCACCCTGCCTACTCCTGATGATGTCACCTCTGGTCCTGGATGAGGAAGGCGTCCTTCGTGCCTTGGATCCTACCTGTCCTTAACAAGGCAGAGGAGATAGAGAAGGAGATATTTCCAAAAATTAAAGGTTGGCAAGGAACAGAAGCAGAACCCCCATTGCAGCTTTTGGGAGGATCCAAGGCAAAAAAATAGAAATGGTTCAAAAGGAATAAAAAGGTAGTAATTGCCCCTGAGAGTTTTAGTAATCAGTAGCATATAATCCTCAGATACAGGTGAATTGGAGCCATATGTGGTCCTGGGATTTGTTACACATTTTCAGGTCATTTTTCTTCCAGACATTAGTTCAGACACTTGGAGTACATGCCTTCACTTAATAAGCTTGGTCTAATTTAGTACAAATTTCTCTTAATAAAGTCTGTGTTGAAATTATCTCACATCCCTAGGGTCTCTGCTGGTGGAGGAGAGAGGCACGTATTAGCAATCTGCCTTGCATTCAGATGGCGCTTCCTACAGAGAGCTTCATGAAGCTCCTGCCCCACAGGATGCCCCTTCCACACAGAGGTCAAGATCAAGTTGTCTGGGAAATAGCATCAACCCTTCCCACATCTCCATACTTGAGAGTGACCATGCTCTTTATCTTATAAAGAGCTCTCAAAAAGACTGAGACAGGAGGATCACAAGTTCAAGGGCAGTCTGGGCAACTTAGTAAGATCCTGTCTCAAAATAAAGTTAAAAATAAAAGAGGGGCTAGGGAGATAGCTTCATGGTAGAGAGCTTGCCTAGCATGCACAAGGCCTAGGGTTCCAATCTCAGTACTAGAAAAAGAGAAAGAGAGGAGAGAGGAGAGAGAGAGAGAGAGAAAGGGAGGAAAAGTACTCTCAAAAGCCCTCCAGTCAAGCAATCTGTTTCACATTATTTAGCTCATATTTCTCAATGTTATTTCAACATGGAGCTCACTCTGTAATATAATGTTTCTAGGGCACCCTATGGGAAACATCCCTGGTTTTAATGCAGATCTCTACCCCTCACCCTACTCAGAGTCAAAGCTCTTTAGCCTCACAGATCCTCAGCATCTCCCACTTCCTTGACTCCAAGACCCAGAAAAGTAGACAGTGTTTGCTAAATCTCATTCTGTTTTTAGGATTATTTTGACAAAGGCAGGTGGTTCATATTCTCTCTCTCTCTCTCTCTCTCTCTCTCTCTCTCTCCCTCCCCCATCTCTCCCTCTCCCTTCCTCTTACACACACGCGCACACACAAACACACACACACACACAAATAGCAGGCTGTCTCAACTTAGCTTGCCTGTATTTAAAAATTAAGAAACGATTGTTCCGGGTCTTGGTGTCAGTTTGACCTGGGAGCTCATTTGTTCTGAAGACAACACAGGTGGAATCAGGTTTAAAGTTGAGTGACTCATGTCTAATGACACAGTATTGCTGAATTAAAAGTCTAACTTCGTATCTTACTCTGAAGATTAAATCAACGAGATCTGATGATGGTCTAAAGCAAAGTCTCTATGATACACGGCAGAAGAGACCACTGAAAACAGAGACAGGAGAAATGCACGCACCACACTTCATCCTGGGGTCCCTTGGTACCTGCCACCACTGTACCCAGTTGCCACGTCTGAGCTGCTGGCACACACCAAGCACTTTCCACAGGCTCTCCTTTAGACCTTACAATGACCCTGTGCCTGGGCATAACTGTGAACTTCATTTTGGACATGAGGAAAGCAGGACATAGAGACAATGAGTGTCTTCCAAAGAGTCCCTCAGTCTGGATTTGAATGCATATCAGCACCACCAGAACCTTGACCGTGACGGGCGCTGTTAGACCGCCACAGCCAAGTGAGGGAGACCCTAGGGTTGTGGACTCTGGGGTCAAATAATTTGCCCAGACGTCCTTGTCATTTTCCCCACAGACTAGGCAAAGTCAAGCTGAGTTCTGGAGATAATGGATTGATCAGACATCGTGGTTTGTGAACCATGGGCTGAATTCGGGGTCAGTAGAGGAGAACTCCAGGCCCTCACTGCCTATCCACTCTGGGTCATTGTAGACAATCTTGCTTCTCTCAGGCTCTTAATTCCCTCATCTGCAGAATGAAGGTGATATTCTGGGTGACATAGGAGGGACCTCCAGCTCTGTGAATTGAGTTCCCCAACTCTGGAGAGCTGACTTTTAGGATCATCCCTAAGTCATATGTCTTGTACACTATAACATCATATAAATGTTTGCTGGAAGGCAAGAGACACGGTGCATTAAAAAAAAATGAAAGGGTCAAGAAAGCCTGCTGAGTGTGTGTGGTGGCAGCCGCAGTGACAGGTCATCTTTCTCTGCAAGTCACCAGCAACCTGCAGCTATATGAGCATCTTGGGGTGGGGGGGTGGAAAGAGCTTTCAAGCTGCAGCTCATAGGGTCTATTACACACTTCACTTAGTCCTCGCGTTCCATGGGTATCTCTATTGCTGAAATGAGGAAATAAGGGAACGCAAGGTTTCAGTCTCACCATTTGCATTGCTCAAAATTGATACCCAATCATCTGTGAAATTGTGTTCGTTGAGGGGTGTCCCCATCCACCAGCCTTGCACAGAGCAGTACCCAACTCAGGCAAGAGGGAACATGGCCCTCACTCTTTCCTGTGTGCTTCTTAGACTACTAGCTGTGGGAATGACATCAGGAAGGACCAGGAGCATAGCCAATACACTTTGCTTAGGGAGGATTTTAGTGCATTCACACTACGTAGAATATTTACTTCAAATTATGCTTACAGGACAGGCAACATTGCCAATTCTAAAGCTGTCCTTGGGGACTGGAGAGGTGGCTTGGCAGTGGAGTGCTTGCCTGGCATGCACAAGGACGCGGGTTTGATCCCCAGCACTCCATGCACAACTAAGTGGAGGAAAAACAAAAAAAAGATGAGAAAATAAATTTGATTCTGTCTTGCACTTTCTCTCTCTCTCTCTCTTCCTCTCTAAAAATTTTTTTTAAAAAAAGGGCTGTCATTACAATGTCATTATAATAAGAAGGCTTCACTTTCCTGATAACCAAGCTGCCCTGGTACAGGATGGGTGTATAGCTGGTCATTCCCAATACAACTCTGGCTCAGAACAAGACAGGCTCCACCAAATCATGCTTGCCAAACACATTTGTCCCTGAGCATCTACAGGAGATTGGTTCTGGGTCCCCCTGCCCATACCAAGATTCAGGCATGCTCAAATCCCTTGTGTAAAGCTTTTGCATAAAACCTACACACACCCTCCTTTGAATATTTCACATTGCTTCTAGATTACCTATAATACCTAATATGTTGTAATGCTATGTAATCATTTTTGATGCTGTGTTATTTAGGGAATGATAAGAAAAGTCAGTACATGTTTAGAATGGGCACATTTTAAAAAATACTTTCAGTCTGTGGATGTGGAACCCGAGGACACAGTCCCGGCTCCATCTGCTGTTGCTGTTCAAGGCAACTGTGTTTCCTGGCAAACCCACAGCAGACCCTGGGCGTCTTGATAAAGCCAGCTGGAGTCCACAGAACCCAGTATGACTGGGTTTACCTCCCCAGCGTGTGCCAGCCCAACCCATCCCCCTGTGAGAAATCCTCCCTGCATCCTCCCAGTGACCTCGTCGTCTGAAGGATAGGACTAAGACCTGGGAGCAAGTGAGACCCAAGTTTGAATGTGGCTTTACTCATTTCTGGCTGTGTGGCCTTGGGCAAGTTATGGAACTTTGTAAACCCCATTTATAAAAGGAAATGGAAGAACAGCAAGGAAGACACCCCACAAACACCAAATGGCTTTTCCCACCTCCATCTTTGTCCCATTTCAAGCCGCCTCAGTGGGGAAGAGCTGACCTCCCGAGAATTGGACATTTGCCATTTCCTCAGGGTGCTGGCTGATGGCGGTGGCATCGGGGGCCTGCGGTGTCATGCAGGTGTTCCCGGAATGGTGCTCGCCTCTTTTGACCCTCAGTCACTGATGGCCCTTCAGGACTGCTGTCCTAGTACTTCCTTGCCTAACTTGGGGGCACAGCAATATCTCCCTGCCTCTCTGAAAGTGCATGTGTGGTCCGTTTCCCGAGCCTGTGTCAGTCATCACACCCCAAGCAGCTCGAGAACCTTCATTCTGCACCTCTGACCTTGCCTGCCCCCACCTCCTCCCTGCCGCCCTCACCCCCCTGCACCTGGAGGGAAGCCAGCCTCTCCTTCCCTATTCCTCCCCAGAGGCAGTCTTATCCCCAGGTCTTCCCTGCCCTCCTAAGGCTTCTGGAAGCCACACTTGGGAAGAGACTCCTTTTCAGCCTCTTCCTGGGATCCCCCATGGGGTAACTGGGAACCCCCATGGGGTAATGTGTTTAAATGGAAGTTTGATGGGAGAAATTCCATGGAAAAAGATAAAGAACAGAAACTAAGATTTCCAAGATAATCTCCTCCACCCCACTTAAGGCTAAAATAGCATGTTAAAAGACCTGCCACATTTCGAAGACCTAATAAATCGTGGCTATGTCTCTCCCTCTGACCTTTTAATATGAACACTTTGTCTGTATCACTTGTTTGGAAATTAATCATTCATTGCTTTAGAATATTTACCATACTGGCAATTTAATCTGTTTTAAAAACTTTATCCATGTATGTACTCTATTCCCCAGGTAGAGTAAGCTCCACATCTTATAATTAACCAAATCTGAAGGCTAGGCATATAGCCATCACTTTATAAACGGGTACAGATCGAGGCTCAGGAATCCAAAATCATATTTTGTTAAAGAGGACAGTGAGAGAGACAGAGAGAAAAAATCTATTTTACTCAGTCCTTCACGTGCCTTTGTTGCTTCCAGACCTTGTTGTGTACATGGTGCTGGGGTTTGAACTCACGTCCTCGCACATGCCAGGCAAGTGCCATAACCACTGAGCCACCGCTCCAGCCCCCAAAACCATATTTGCAAACACTTGAAGAAACTTCTTTGTGGGAAAATAAAAAATCAAATTATTTTGTTTTCTTAAAAGATTCATGACCAGTACTGGAGTGGCGGCCAGGCAGTTACAGTGTTTGCCAGGCATGTGTTAGGACCAGGGTTCAAACCCCAGCACCGTCTACACAATGAAGTGTCAGAGCAACGAAAGCCACATGAAATATTAAATAAAATTGATTCCTTTTTTTTACTCTCTCTCTTCAAAAAAAAAAAAAATCCATGATCATGTTTATTCTAAATGTTAACAGAGGAACGATATGGCCTATGCAATCACCCTAGACATTAAAAAGTTCAACATATCTATTGTTTTTTAAAATTCTACATCACAGCTACTGATGGGTGCGAATATATTTCAGATTTTCAGCTGGTCTCCTATTGTAAAATGCTAATTGAATTGATTTCCCGGAGCCCCATCCCTAAAAATAGAGTGCAAGATCTGGGATTCTTGAGTTGAAAATGCAGAACACGAATGTGTATTGCTGTGTGGGAAAGTGTTGTGACGGAGGTTAGCCCTTGAGGATGGAGGTGCCTAGGGAGAGATTGAGGAAGCAGACGCAGGATCAGGGCAGGTTGCTCTCGGGTTATTTGGTGCTGTGCGTGGGTGGATATGCTTATGTGGTAGGGACACTTGCTTCCTGCAACACGGCCACAGACCTCTCACTTCCCCTCTCTAAGCCCAGGTTTGCTCGGCTTGGCTGTAGAATGAGGGTCTACCTCCCAGGGTCCTCTGAGGATCCAGGGAGGTGATGCGTGTTGACATATAGAGTACATATTTCATGCCCGCTAGAGAACCGCTGTTGTATCTGCTGCTCCCGGCAGGGAAGGAAAGATCGTCCTCATGCCCTGGAGAGGGGCAGCTCCACCATTCCAGCTGGGCTCATGCCTCCCTTCTGAGATCAACACCCCTTTGCTAGGACACAGCATGCTAATGGATTGAAGGGGTGCTTGATCTGCGGGGCTTTTAGGATCTAGATCAAAAGTCTCCATGGGGCTAGAGCAGTGGTTTCGGTGCTTGCCCGGCAAGCACAAGGACCCGGGTTCAAACCCCAACACCACGTACACAACTAAGTGTTGGAGCAACTAAAGCCATGTGAAAAACTAAATAAAGTTGTCTGTCTCTTTCTCCGTCTCTCTCACTGTCCCTCTCTCTTTTAAAAAAAAAAAATCTTAAAAAAAATAAAAGTCTCCAATTGGCTTCCCTATCGCCATAGGCCATCTCGGTCCATCCCTCAAAGCCAAAATCTATTTAGAATTCCCTGTGAACTGAGAGCTTCAAAAGGGACCTTTCATTTCCAGAGTGAAGCGTCTGTGCAGGGCATGGAGCAACATTGTGAGCCCACAATGACAGATGAGTGGCCCCACAGCTGAGAACGCCCCAAAGCACGGTGGCAGGGGGCGTGGTCAGGGCGCTACTCGGTCCTGCCGCGTCCCCCAGCTCAGTCCACCTCCCTGCATTGCCTTGGCTCCTAGTCTAATGGCACGACTGTTGCAGCAGCCCTTGGCCTTCCAAATTCACAGCAAGAATTGCTCAAAAACTTTCTGGAGAGGAAACCAGTTTTTTGTGGTTGTTGTTCTTCTTCTTCTTCTTGTTTTTTTGCTTAAGCTGCACATCAACATCTCTCATGACTCTTGACTGAATTTGGTCCCATGTTTATTTCTGAACCAGTCCCTTCAGCTTATTAAACATTGGTTTCTCTTGGCTCTGGGTCCCAGGCCCCAGGCTCACCCTGAATCTATCACTGGAGCACAGGAATGGCATAATCTATCCACGCAAATTAAGTAGCATCCACCCCTGGAGACTAAGTCAAGCCCCTAAACCTCAGGGCTGCCTTAGCAAGAGGGAAGGAGAGACAGAAGCAGGCGAGACAGCCACAGTGCCCACTTCTTCCCTGGTCTTCATTTCACCATCTCCTCCAGTTAATCAGACAATTATAAAATGTCTGTTGTGTGCCAGGCAGAGTACAGGATGCCAGGAGGACACCAAGAGGCCAAGTGTCGTTGAGAAAAATAAATGAGCCAACTTATGCAAAGTGCCCATTGCAGCCCTCAGCCCCTAGTGTTCCTCAGTATTGTCTTCATTAAAATGAATAATGCATGAATGATCCTTGCCATCCAGTAGAAAGAGACTTAAACTAATAAATTACAGCAGCAAGCAGAGAGTAAGCCTGCGGGCAGCATCAAGGAGAGAGATCCCAGAAGGAGTATGTAAAAGACCCCACCAAGTCCCGCACAGTGACTCTTAACCTTGGCTTCACATTTGACTCACCTAAGAAGTTGTTAAACTCCCCATTCCAAGAAAGCCAGACTCCCTGGGTGTCAGGCCAAGCCCCAGGCATCAGTTTATCTTTTTAAAGATCCCCAGATGATTAGCCAAGGCTGAGAACTGCAATTTTAGGCTACAAATAAAGCGTTCGCCAACAATGCCCGGTCTTGGGGGAATATATTAAAATCAAGTGTCTGTGTTCCAAGGCTCAGGGCAGAGAGAGGGCCTGCAAGAAAGAGGACTTAGGGATTGTTCCAGTGAACAGCAGAGGACAGAGAGCTCAAGGGATCAGACAAACTGTGAGATTTGTCTAACCTGAGCAACTGGGGGTGGGTGTCTCAGTGTAAGGAGGAACAGGTGTGGGCACAGGTATGCAGACAAACCGAGAAGGTATCACCAGTGTGCACCCACCAGCAGAACCACACAGTGACTTCTACAGCAAAGCATAAAGAACTATTTCCTCCAACAAGGAAGCAAAGAGAGCTCTAAGAAATACAGGAAGGAAGTGTATAAGGAGCGTCCCAGGGCTGAGAGAGGGAACCCAAGGCAAGCAGCCCTCTCCACGCTGAGGTCTAGATGTTGTTGGCACAGAGTGGCTCTGTGAAGGGCGGAGAAGTTGCTGTGGTTGTGCTTCTTGGTAATGTGCCCTCCAGGGAACTGGGGGAGTCGTTCATACTGCTGCCACACCGTGGGCAGCATGGAGTGCCAGGCAAGCTGCAGGAGCCACTGAGCTCTCACAAAACCCTTCTCAGCGAACCAGCATATCCCAGGTCCATCCTTCCCTGCATTCTGCTTCCTCTCTGGATCTTGGATGCTCTTGCAAGAACAAGCTAGGTCCATGCAGGCTGTCCAGGCACCAAGGTGTCTGTGCTCAGCAAGGTCATTGGTGGAGGCTGCCTGGAGGAGGTGGCAGCAAATGGACCTCAGGGGAGGCCTGGTTGGGAAGCCAGGGAGAAGGCGGAAAGGTGTGGTTCCTGGGACATGTGTACAACCTGAGCGCCTTGAGCACTTGTGACACCTGTGGGTAATAATGGACTAGAGTTCCCATGGCATGCACACACATGCATGCATACACACACACGCACGTACGCACACATACGCACACACATGCACATGCACGCACAGTTTGCTTTTCTCTTTCAGAATTATGGGGCACACAGTCACTGTGACCCTGGCTCCATGGCTAAATGGTCCTTGAGATGGGAACTCCTACCCCACCTCCACAGGGCCAATGACGGAGCTTCTTTTTCTTTCAGGAGGAGAAGTCACCAAACCACGGTTCGCTCAGTTCTTCCATGGCAGCCTGGCCAGTCTCACCATCCGCCCTGGCAAGATGGAAAGCCAGAAGGTGATTTCCTGCTTGCAGGCCTGCAAGGAAGGGCTGGACATTAATTCCTTGGAAAGCCTTGGGCAAGGAGTGAAGGTAAGGAAGGAGTTGGCGTCATCCCAATGAGATGCTGATCTATGATCAGAGGCTGCCCAGCACTCGGGGATGCCAGGAAATAGTTATTTCCTATGATACTGCACAGAAATAGAGCCGCCACAAAGCAGAGGGGTTAGTGGCTGTGACTTCCAGGATGTACTGACACCTGCTGCCATCTCCAGAAACTCCCACATCAAGTGCTTGTGAAAAATCAGTCCACAACAGAACCAACAGTGCATGTGCGACATGTGCCTGGAGGAAGTTGCTGTGCTCGGTTTGTGAGTTGCTCAGTTGCTTCGCTTTTTCTTCGCCTTAAGGCATGGAAACAGCACGCAGGAATACATCGCAGACAGTATGTTAAAAATAAACACATCTCCAAAATTATACAAAATAGATAAACAATTAAGATCCTGCGAAATACAAATTAGAAAGGAAAGGGAAGAGGGAGGGAGGTAGAATTAGAAATCAGGTTTGGGGTCACTGGGTCTTCATTGTTACGGTGACGGCCAAGTTGTACTCGGAGCAATCTCTGACCATCAGAAGGAATGTGAATTGGTTCACCATTTTTATTGTCTGTGTGAAACAAAAATATTCAGCTGTTCTGAGAGAATCAAAGCTATGTTCTGATAAAAAAAAAGAAGCAGGCGGAGAAGGATGTGACCAACCATACCCCACAAGCACGCTCCAGACAGAAAGGCTTATTCTCTGGCCTCATCTGGACCTCAGGAGATCCTGCTCGCAGTGGGACCCCAGGGTCCTGCATAAACTGCAAAGACAATGTCACCAGAGTCCCTGCTCCATCATGTTGGGCCCCAGTGTGGGAAGACAAGGACCTCAGCTCCGCTATGCAAGTCATGGTGGCCCAATCTCTGCCTCCTGGGGACCATGACAGCCTCCCAAAGCCCTAGAGGCTGTGACAGCCCCCTGCTTGTCATTTTCCAAGGGAGTGTGCCTTGGACAGAGGCTTCCCTTACCCAGTGCTGCCAGGGAGCTGTGTGCTGCTGTCCCACCCTGGGCCTGCCTGTCCTACACAGGGAGTCACTCTGCAGGGGAGCATGACTGAGGGTCTCCCTGCTGCCTGTGGGGCACAGACACTGGGCAACCCTGCAGGAGCTGGTGCATGAGCCCTGCCGGTGCTCCTTCAATGGCAGTCCCGTCAGCAAACCGTCATGGACACCCTTGGATTTGCCTCTGGGATGTGGACTAGGATAGAGAAATTAATGTCCCCAGCTTCCTGTCTTTAGGGGACATTTGTAATGAAGCTTGATGATACTACCATGATGAGGAGCACAGGGTCCCCCAGGGCTGGGCACGGTGTTCTAGAAGCTTTATGAATATCCCTCCTCTGAATGCCCCCTTGACAGATGTGCCATGAATATTCCTATTCCTCACATCAGGAATTGAGGACTGAAAGAGAAAGCTCCCTAAGACCCAAGAGTAAGTGATAGGCAAGGCCAGAATTCGAAACCAGACGATCCTGCTCAGAGCTGCAGATTCGGGGCGAATGGCCATCGAAGAAGGCTCCTCGGAAGAGGCAAAGCCCACGTAGAATGTGTAAGGAAAGATAGGAGGGAACCTACCTGCAAGTAAGCAGGAGGAAGGGAAAGAAGGCCACCATTCCCAGAGCATGAGCCATGGCTGGGCTGGAGGCTGAGGAACACCACCGTGTTCCCTGGAACGTCAAGGCGAGTGTTACAGGTGCCCAGACTGGAGGCAGAAAAGGGTGGAACATGGGACCAGAGAGGTAGGTGAAGACCACATCTTTATTTAAATGTTGATAGGGTTCTTTTTTTTTTTCTGTAAGCAATTGGGAGCCATGGAAGACTCAAACAAGGGAGCATGTTCTTGGCCATGTGCAGTTTAGGGGTTGACCCTTGAGACTGGGTCAGGTAGGGGGAGATGGAAGGAGTACAGGAAGAATCATAAGGCAAGATTGACTTTCCAGATCACTGTTTGACATGGTACATGCACACTCATGCGCGCACACTCACGTGCGCGCGCACACACACACACTCACACACACACACACATATCTGCTAATCACCCGTCACTGGAGGAAGCTCACAAGACTGCCTCAGGTTGGAAAGGCCAGCCTTGGCCGACTGCACGTGTTGTTTCCTTAAGTTTTGGTCAACCCACTGATGCAGAGGTCATTCTCCTAACCTCCTCTCTCTTTTCTGATTCTGGATTTACTCCCTGCCTCTGAGCGCATCTTCTCTGCTCTGAGCCACCCCGTGTGGCCACAGTTGCACTTCTGAGCAAATAAACCAAAGATGCTGGACTTAAAAGCCACACATTTTCCAGAATGGTAAATCAAGAGCCATAGCGACTCACACAGAGTAGTCCCAGTGCACACAAAGCAGAAGTGTTGCGATAAGTGGCACCGAATGTGTGGGGGTTGGGGGGTACCACTTGTTCTTAGCCAGGTCGCTGCAAATGATCATGCTCCGGGGCACGTCTGGTGAGAACTGGAGCGCTGTGTGAGAAGTTAATAAGAGGACGTACGGAGTACCACTGGGGGCAATTTTACCTTCATTATCCCCACTCTTCAAAACAAATTAAATAATATGACCTCATTTGAAAAATAAGGGGACTGGGCCTCAGGGACTTGTCCAAGATAAATCCATGCTCTTTCCTCTGCACCAGCCACTCAGATTAGAAGATGATCTTAAAATTATTAAAACTAACTTCCTTCCTTCCCTGCATACATTTATCCCTCACATCAGTTCTGAATAATGACCATTATTTTACTTGCTGATGACTGGTCTCCTCCAGCTTCCCTGGTTACTGGAAAGAATTTAAGCCCTCTGGTGATTACGAAAATTCCCCAAGTGCTCACAGGGCCTGGGACAGCTTCCTCCCTTAGCTTGCCTTCCTCTGGATCGTGCACGTTTCTCCATCACGTCTCAGCTCTTTCAATGGTTGTGGTGGTTGCTGTCTGCTATCCATTTGACATACAGTGGAATAGCCGCATTCCCAAAGAAGACCCCGTTCTGATTTTCACTGTCATCTTCACAATGTGGAAGAGCAGGAAAGAGCGAGGACTTTGGAATAAGACATGACTGGGTTCAAGTCACAGCACCAGCATCTATTAGTGGGGTGACCTTGGACAAGACATTGAATCCCTTAATGGCAACTCCTCATGTATAATTGATTTAATATTATCTGTCTTACAGTGATGTTGTAAGAACTGAATGCATATTTATATGTATACACACACATACACATACACACATACACATTAGCAAACTTAAGCAGGTCTCAACAAATCACAAGTCCTTGTGTGGTGGGGGAGCCTCCAGACCACAGGGGACAAGAGATGGCAGGTGTCCATGGGAATGGCAAGATACCTGGAGAGCCATGGCAACCTGTCCCCAAAGAACAGGCAGAAACATCAGTGATGGTCATCCTGCTTGGTGGCTGGAGAAACCAGAGTAACCTCTAGGAAAGGTGGCCATTCTGAAGGGGCCATCAATCTAGCACCTTCTGGGCTTACTGTGGCCCCAGAATAACTTCCCAAGGGAGAGTGAACACAGCCACACTTTGCTGGGGTCCTGAGCATGCCTACATCCGCTGTCGCTGTGGTGACACCAGTACAGAGATGCTTGCACAGAGCAGAGAATTCTGTAGATAGAAAAATTCAGGGACCTACTTTGGAGGGTTTTATTGATCCTGCAAGAACTGTGGATGGCTAGGCCAGTGCCCACCTTCATGCCCTATGACAGACCCCTGGAGGCTCTGGCAGCCAGACAAGGGTGTTAACTGCAGGTCCCACACCCTCCCCAGCCTGTGCTGTTATCCGGCGGCTGCAGTGGGAATGCGCCCTCTGCCGATTGCCATCGGGCACTGCCAGCCCATCCCTGGGCGAGAACCTCTGGGTTTCCCTATGCAGCTTAGGGATCAGCCTCCTCTGCAAGCCTCATCGTCCCTCTCTTGCTTGTTGTGTGCTGGATCCTGTGACAATGCTGAGGACAACTCAGCAGACCCTGCCCTTGAGGTGCTCACAGGATGCAGATAGACAGACGGCAACAGCTCCACGAGACTCCTCTGCAGGAGTAATGGTACAGAGAGCAAGAGGGGGGCGACAGGCAGAAAGCCATTTTGGAGCATAAGTGGTATTTTTAGAAGAATGACCTTGGCTCCTCTCAGATCTTAAGTAGGTGACTTGAGAAACATCCAAGATCTAATTACAACTCACTAGCGTGTGGCAGCTCCAGAGCTGAGCACCCTAAGCGGGCGAGGCATCTGTGGCCAGAGATGCAGACCCAGAGGCTGACTGAGATGTGTCTAGCACACAGGGGCAGGGCTTGCGGCCAAAAGTGACAGTCAGAGAGACCCTTCCCAGGGGGACGGAAGAGCAGAGAAGATGGGATAGTCCCACAAGCTAAGGATTAGTACAGACAGAATTAAAATAGAATCAGAGCTATCAAGGGTTCAGGTGAACCCTTGAAAATGCTAGAAACTTTATGCAAGTCGAGCATTTCTAATCCAAATATCTGAACTACAAAGAACTCCAGATTCAGAAACTTTTGGGGCACTGATATGATGTCACAGGCAGAAAATCCCATGTATAATCTCATGCAGCGAGTCACAGTCTAAACACAAGTGCAGGAAAAGTTTTATCTGGAGTGTCTATGAAGCACAGTGATCTTCATGTTTAGACTCCAATCTTGTCCCCGAAATAGCTCAGTATATATATGCAAATAGTCAAAACCTGAAACACCCCTGGTCCCAAGCGTGTCCTCTAGATGGGTTAAACCATTCTGGTCATGTCTTCAAAACCTCAGTGGCAGGGCTGGAGCGGTGGTGGTCTCAAGGAGTACGGAATGAGAAAACACTCACATGCTAGGTAAAGGAGATGAAGCTCGAGCTATTGGCAAGCTGCGGACACTATGCAAGAGATTGACATGGTTCAGTGTCACCAACAGTGCTCATTAGACATCCATCTCCTGCTGGGCTGCAGGTACAGAACAGAGTGCCCTTACAAAGTCAAGTCAGCATAGGAAAAAGTTTATATGGATCAATCTTCCCTTAAACTCATAAAAGATGGACTTAGCCTCCTTCATAGCAAAAGAAATGCAAACTAAAACTGTAGTAAGAGGGCGTCTATCATCAATCAGATTGGCAAAAATCCCAAAGTCTGGCCGCAGGCTCTGTCATTGAGGTGCTAAGAAAAGAGGCGCTCTCGCACACGACCTGAGCAATGGAGAATTCGGCAGTATTTATCAAAGTTGAGCGTAAGCACTCATTGACCCAGCAATTTCACCACAGGGATTCATCCTGTAGCTGCATTTACATGCTCCTGAATACGAGATTACCTATTAGGACCTTGTCAGTAAGAGACTGGGAATAACCCAACAATTCATATTAGTGGACCGATTTTTGAAATTACAGTATACAAATGATGCTGGGAAAACTGGTTATCCATGTATAGAAGAATGAGGCTAGATCCTTATCTCTCACCCGCACAAATGTCAACTCGAAATCAAAGACTTAGGAATTAGACCAGAAACTATTCAACTTCTAGAAGAAAACATAGGGTCAACACCCCAACATATAGGTCCAGGCAATGACTTTCTCAATAGGACCCATAAAGCTAAGGAAATAATGCCAAGAATTAGCAAATTAGATGATACAAATTTAAAAACTTGTGTACAGCAAAGGACATCATTAAGAAAGTGGATATATAACCTACAGAATGGCAGAAAATCTTCTCTATCTACTCTTCTCACAAAGAATTAATATCCAAATAAATAAATAACTCAAAAAGTTTACCACCAATAAACAACCCAATTAATAAATAAGCAAATGAATTAAACAGATATTTCTCAAAAGAAGAAATATAAATGGCCAACAAATAATTGGAGAGATGTTCAACATCAATAAGAACTAGGGAAATGCAAATCAAAACCACATTGAGATTTCATTTCACTCCAGTTAGAATTGCAGTCATCAAGAGTACAAGCAATAATCAATGCTGGAGAGGTTGTGGAGAAAAAGGAACACTTTCACACTGTTGGGATTGTAAATTAGTCCAACCAGTATGGAGTTTCCTCAAAAGACTAAACTATTAGGAAAGGAACCACCAGATGACCCAACTATACCACTCCTCAGTATTGATCCTGAAGAACTGAAGTCACCATACTATAGTGACACATGCATACCTGTGTTCACAGTAGCACAGCTCACAACAGCCAAACTGTGGATGCAGCCTCCTTGTCTGTCCGTGGACGAGGGATGAAAAAATTGTTTGATTCAGCCATAAAGAAAAAGATTGTGTCGTTTGTAGGAAACTGAACGGAATTTGAGAACATTATGTTAAGTGAAATAAGTCAAACAGAAAATCCAGGGCTATGTGTTTTATCTCATATGAGAAAACTAGAGAGGAAAAAATTGAAAGAAAGATAGGGGGGATCTCATGAAAGTAGAAGGGAGATCAGTAGAGTAAAGGAACCAAGGGCAGGGAGGAAGGAATGGAAAAGGGAAACACTGGGGAATGACGTTGGCCATATTACATTTTCGTGTCATGTGCATGTATAAATATACAATGACAAACCATACCGTTGTACATAATTATATTGTACCAATAAAAATATAAGAAAAGGAAAAAAATATCAGTTATCTATGTAATAAAATATAGCACCTCTGAAAAAATGAATAAATATTATGTTCATGCATTGAAACAGAAAAATCTCCAAGCTATGAGCTAAATGAGAAGAGCAAAGTATGATACAATATGTAATATGCTAACTTTGGTGCTAGAAAGGAGGAAATGAAAATCTACGTTCAACGGCAATATTTAAGAATGCTTAAGGATATCCGTCAGGATAGGCCAGGTTATGCTTCAGTAACAAATGACGTAGCATCTCAGTGGTTTATACAATAAATTCTGTTACTTGTGCTCCATACACACAATAGATTGGCTGCACCTCTAATCCATGCCACATTCACTGTGACACTGAGGCTGATGGATCAGGTCCTAAGGGGATTTTGCAGGTTTCATGGCAGAGAGAAAGGGACATGGGAAACCATGAACTGACTATTAAATCTTCCCTATCAGTGAACCAAATGATATTTCTGTTTATGTTACTGAACAAGAAAGTTGTGTGACTACTACTGAATATAATAAATAGGCAAAGATGTGTTACTTGTGGGGAAGGTGCAATAAGTCACATGATCACTCCTGCTGACTATAGGACAGACATGCACAAGCCTCCCTTCGGGAAAGGAAACAACTCTGCAAAAATGCAACTTACTACTAAGAAGTGAATGTAAGAGTGATTACCTGTGGGGTCAGAGTGTGGAAAGTGGATGGATGAGAGGCTGGAAAAAGATCTCCATCGGAACCATGTGAATATATGATATATTCAGAAAGGCAAACCATGGTCAAGTCAGATACATAATAATGTATCCCTGTTCCCCTCACCTGTGAAACTAGCCTTTGAGCCCTGGATAGAATGTTCTTGAGGTCCTAATGCTAAGAATTCCAAATAACACTTTGTGTCAGAATAAGTAACTCACAGCAATACAGAGGTAATTCTCCAGGGTCCATTCAGTGAAGGGTAACCTGGAAAGGAGCAAGGGTCTGGATCGAGGACCCAGGCAACTCAGTAAGGAGCACAGTAGCTACGTGGGCCTCCCCAACATGTGGGATTCCAGGGACAGCAGATGGATTGGATGGATAAGGAACCCACAGGTGAGCAGCAGATCGGCAAAGCTTATGAGGTTCGGAAGAGAAGGAAAGCTGTTAAGTGAGAAATGAGCCATCAGGTTAGAGGCCAAGAAAATGTATTAGGTGGTGAAGTGGAGCGCAGGATGGATCAGGGAGCATTTCAAGGCCAAAGTCAAGAGCAGTGAAGGAGGCAACACCCAAGTTCCGGGTTGCAAGTTCCTCCTGGTCCAGACCACCCGAATAACACATAGCCCAGGCCACCCTTCTCCAAGGCCTGGGCTGTAATTGCCCTGTGGCTGGGTTTTCAGAATCCACCCTGTGGTTCAGGCTGATGCTACCAGGAGTTCACATTCCCTGGACAGAACTCATGAGGAGGGTCCTGAAACCCACCCGAAAGTAGCAGGAGTTGCTTGAGAGGTCAAAAGCAAGCATTTGTGCCCATGCTTCACTTGGAGATGCTCTGGAGATCCCTATGGTGGTCTCGATGGCTTTTGTGTGGCACTGGAGAACTTCCAGGGAACTCTGGCTGTGGCTGACTGTCCTCTTCTGTGACACCCACTTCTGTCTTCCAGTATCACTTCAACCCCTCGCAGTCCATCCTGGTGATGGAAGGTGATGACATCGGGAACATCAACCGGGCCCTCCAGAAGGTCTCCTACATCAACTCCAGGCAGTTCCCGACAGCGGGTGTGCGGCGCCTCAGACTGTCCTCCAAAGTCCAGTGAGTGGACGCCAGTCTGCCGAGGACCTAGCAGGGATGTTGCCTTGGGAATGTTCTCTGGCAAAGCAGGGTTTGCCTTTCTTTGAATGTGCCGCACTTCTCTGCTCTCCCTACGAGGTTGCCCCAATGGATCTGGGTTCTCCTTTGGCTTTCTTAAGGAAACTGTTCTTTTGCCAACTCACATGCACCTTTCCCTGTTTTATTCTGTCTGCTTTGCTTTCTAGAAGGGACTGCTTCCTATAAATTCTCAAAGGGCTGGGTTTGTAGTGCTCTTATTTAAGGACACACTGCCTGGTACTTGATAGGCACTTGACAAATGTTTATTAGATTGAATTCAACAAATCAACCCAGCTTCCTAGAATCCCTGAATACTGTAGGTAAGCCAGAGAAAGAACGCACACGGTTTTTGTCTCCAGGGAGCTGAGTTGAATTAACAAAATGAGGTTATTACTGACATTTTTTGATAACTCACTTCCTGTCCCATCAAATCACTTTGCAGTCACAGCAGCTGCCTGGGATGGCCACTAGCAAGAGGGACCCAGGGTAAATGGAGTTCCTAGGCACCTAGAACAGGAGAAAAACTCAGACAGAAACATGGGAGGGAAGGATGGGTCTACTGATGACTGCATTGCTGGGGCCTGGGAAAGATGCCCACAGGCAGCAGTTACACTGGGTAGAGCAATGGAAGGTGTGTTCCCCCCAGGAGGCCTGGAGGAGGGGGTGGGCATCTCCAAGTCAGCTCTAACTTGCAGCCAAGAAGAGAATTCAGATTGGCCCATGACCAGCTCTGGAAACTGCGAAGGGTGGGGAGATATTTTAGTCAACCTTTTTTTGCTGCTACAACCAAAAGCCCAGTTAAGAAAAATTTCAGAGGAGGAAAAGTTTATGTGGGGCTCATTTTCAGAGGCCTCAGTCCACAGATGGCCCATTCCATTGTTCTTGGCCGGAGATGAGGCAGAACATCATGGCAGAAGAATGTGAAGGAAAAAAGCAGTTCAGGATCTGGCAAAAATAAAGAAAATATAAACGCCGAAGGCACACCCCCGTGACCTACTTGCTCCGGCTGTAGTTACCAGCCCGTCAATCCCTGTCATTTCATCCACTGATGAGGTCACAGCTTCTACAATCCAGTCTTTGCATCTCTGAATGTTCTTGCACTGCCTCACACGTGAGCTTTGGGGGACACCTCATATCTGAACCATAAGAGAAACCCCCTGGCATGGCAGAGGCAGCAGAAAACTGGGATCAGGAACCTATTCCTGCACTTCATTCACCCCGCAGAAGAGTGTGGGGACTGAGCATGAGACCCACCCAGACTGCCCTTCCCTCGGGGACCTTCCCAAGGCCTGCAGGAAGATGGCTGCATGGGTCCACGGGGACCCATCCAGCATTCCCAGAGTACCCATAAGGCCCAGGGGTTCCCCATTTTAGCCCAAGTTTTTTACTTTAATGTCAGTGGAGAGAAACCAATGACATACAGGTTACCTTGAGGTGAGGTCTGATAAAAGACTCAGATTAACTAAACTTTACTGAGTTCAATCCACGATGCAGGTTCTGGGAAGCTTCTTTATCTGGAGTCTTCTACACCCTTATTCTTACAGGGCAATTATTTTTATCCCTATTATGTAGATGAAGAGACTGAGGTTCCTAGCTCAATACAGTCCAAGAGTGGCAGAGTCAGGCAGTGGACCCTTTGTCAAATTTCTCAGGCTTTGCTCTTGTGATTGTACCATTTGTGCCTCCCAGATACTTCCATGGCAGTGTATCAGGAAGAAGCAGGCTGGCTGCACCGGCCCTCTGTTCCTACCCCTGGAAGAGGCGCACTTGTGTAATCTTCCCCGTAGAAGCGAAACATACAGGTTGCAGCTGGAGAGTTTAGCTCAGGGGTCTCATTTAGGAAGATGCCGCAACCATCCAGGTAGACAACAATTTGCTTACCAAATGCTACTGAGCAAAACAAGCAATGGCTATCTAATCCATGTTGCCATTGGTTACGATGTTAAAGGATAATGGAGGCTTCAACAGTTCCTTGTTTCTTACATAGAAAATTCCCATCCCTCCCAGGAGCCAATCATTTAAGTCCTCGAGATGATAATGTAGCTTTGAAGGTCTGGTGGTCCTTGTCCATAGCTCTGTAGTGGATGGCTTGCTCTTTGACTCCTCAGTGCCGTGACTGGATCTGTCTTTCCAGGTGCTTTGGGGAAGATGTGTGCATTAGCATCCCAGATGTGGATGCTTACGTGATGGTCCTGCAAGCCATCGAGCCCCAGATCACCCTCCGGGGCACAGATCGCTTCTGGAGACCTGCCTCCCAGTTCGAAAGTGCCAGAGGAGTGATCCTCTTCCCTGACATCAAGATCGTGAGCACCTTTGCCAAAGCAGAGGCCGCCGGGGATGTGAAAACCACAGGTACAGATGCCTACGCGGTTGTGGGGAAGGTGGGCCTTTATGTCTTTCAGGATGTAAAATCCTGCTTCAGGACAACAATGCTATTCACCATGGCAGGGTAATGACCAGAAGCAGAACAAACGATGCTGGTAAAAACCCAAATGAACCACAGGAGGGGAACAGATGGCCTGGTAAATAACATCATACCCATGCAAGCAGGCAGTGATGATAAATAATAAGCAAAAAAAAAAATCAAGATGCAAAATTACATCGTGTCCATGCTCAGCAAGATCTCAACTACATAAGGAAAAAAATACCAAGAAGAGCCGGGCACCTTGGCACTCACCTGCGATCCCAGCAACTCAGGGAAGCTGAGGCAGGAGGATCTCAAGCTCAAGGCCAGCCTCAGCACCTTAGGAAGACCCTCAGCAATGTAGAGAGACCCTGCTTCAAAATAAAAACAAAAAGGACTGTGTCTCAGTGGTGGAGAATGGTAGAGCATACCTTGGTTCAATCCCCAGTACCAAAAAATAAAAAAAGAATAAGAAGAAGAGAGAGAAGAGAAATACCAAGAAGGAAAGACCCACTGACATTTTCTGAGAAGCACGAGGAGAGTCAATTTGTTTTGCTTCCCTTCGTGTTTCTGAAACTGAAAAAAGAAAATTTCTATAGTGGGCAAGCACTATTCTGATCACAGAAGAAAAAGCTAAAGATGCAATAAATACCATTTTATTAATATACACACACTAAAGGGAGCCACTCAGCAATATGCCTCTAAACTCTCAAGCTGTTATTTCCAACAGATTCCTTCTTGGGAGGGTGCTCAGGGATAGGGTAGCAGAAGTTATCTGCTGGGGAGAAACACATAGTTGCACTGAAAGCTGCAGGGGAGAAAGAGGAAAGGGAGGAGACAGGAAAGGAGGAAGGGAGAAGAAACTTCCTTTCGTTACCCAGAGGGCTCCAGGCGTATAGGGAAAGCATCCACTTGCAAACTGCCCTTTGCTGCTTCCTCCAAGAGAACACTTTGAACTCTCCTCTCCACCTCCAAAAGCCATTGCTAATGACGTGCTGTCGCCAGTGGACCTGAGTCCCGGAAGAGCTGCTTCCATGATAATCCTAATTACCCACTGCCTTACACCTCGCTGGTCCCTCGCCAACAGGGTGCTCCGGAGGCAATGCTCCAGAGATCAAAAAAATAGACGGTGCTTCAGCACCAGGTGGCCAGGGTGGGCCCCTGGTGATGTGCCAGGGTGCGTTAGGTCATGTGGTCTTCCCTCTCTCTAAGGTCCTCATGGGTGGCTGAAATCAAACAGCAAAAAGAAGGCTGCCGACCTCAGTGGTTGCAACCCAAGAGCATCCGGATTTGCTGCATCTGACACCGACATCCAGGCAACGCAGGGGAAAGCAATTATCTGGGTTCACATTTCACTTTCTATTTATGAGAGAAGCTATTGTTAGTACTTTAAAATTTTTTACTCTCATGTTGTTGGAATAATTATTACTAGAGGTGTCTTAAACACGCAGGTTAATGGTGTTTGCTGTGAAGCTCAGGAACTGACCCAGTGTCATCTTCTGCCCCTACTGACTTGCTCTTTATGCTATCTTAGTACCAAAGTCAGGAGCTTCCCCCCAATACACGCACACACACCCCTCTCCATCACAGGTCTGGCTTAGTTCACCCTTGCTCTCCTCTCTGCCAGGAAGGGGGAGGGACCTGCACCTTCCCATCCCCTTTATTGCTGGCAGACTTCTCTGCCTTCAACACGGCCTCCAGCAGGCCCTGTCCTCCACCACCCTGAGGCTGGGCTCTGCCTCCCACTCTGGATATCGCTGACTGCTGCTGCTTCTCTCTACCACACAACCTTTTCCAGCACACAGTGCTGATGATCTGTCTGTTAAACCAGACCAGGAGCTCCCTGAGGGCTCAGCTACTGAAGATTCGCCTGGACCCCAGCGGTCCCCTCAACACCGTGGAGTCAGGGGAACTGCAGAAGGAAGACAATAGCGTTCTGCAAGCCACAGAGCACAATGAGGGAACAGCAGTGAGGCCCAGTGCCTACCTGTCAGTCACACAGGAGGGAGGAGTCAGAAGGATCTAAGGCCACCTGACAAGATGGCAAAGAAGCAGAAAACTAGGAGAAGCCATTTGATGGGACACAGACACTATAATGACAGACCTTGTCTTTGGTGGATATCATTGGGCTTTTTAAAAAAATTTATTTTAAGAAAGAGGGACAGTGAGAGAGAGAAAGAGAGAGGAAGAATCAATTTTTTATTTAGTTTTTCATGTGGCTTTTGTTGTTCCAACACTTCATTGTGTTCGCGGTGCTAGGGTTCGAACTCACATACTCATGCATGCCAGGCAAGCACCATAACCGCTGAGCCACACTCCAGCCCCTAATTTTTTTTTTTTTAAGAGAGGGAGGGACAGCGAAATAAAGAGGGAATCAATTTTATTTATTTTTTCATGTGGCCTTTGTTGCTCTGACACTTCATTGTGTACATGGTGCTGGGGTTTGAACCCATGTTCTCGTGCATGACAGGAGGGGCTGTAACCACTGAGCCACGGCTCCAGCCCATCACTGGGCTTTTAGATCTTGGTAATGTTACACAAAACCATTGTGGTTTGCAAATAGTTACAAATAAGTGTACAGAAATGATTTCTAATAATATACATATAATGAGAACAAAAGTCTTTCGGGCATCACTAAAAAAATTAAACAAAATAAGAATTCTTCATAATAATTCTCATCCTTACTGAGTCCTTTTTTAAAATTTCTGTTTCCTTGAATGTTTTGTAATACAAAAAATATATTTAGTCTATTTTAGAAATAAAGACATATACTTATCCAAGTGGTCCCAGTTCACAAATGTTTCAATAAAGAGATCTAAAATTGGAGCTGGAGTGGTGGCTCAGCAGCTATGGCACTTGCCTGGCATGCACAAGTCTGCGGGTTCAAACACCAGCACCATGAGCACAGCAAGGTGTCAGAGCAACGAAAGTCAAATGAAAACTAAATAAAATTAATTCTCTCTCTCTCTCTCTCTCTCTCTCTCTTAAAGAGAGAGGGACAGTGAAAGAGAGAGAGAAATAAAAGCAAGAGCATTTGACAACCACTGGCCCAGAGGTATCACAAACTACTGGAATCAGAAGATCTTGGCTTCTATCCCCTCTCTGCCCCTCACTCTATGTAACCTGGGGCAATGCCACCCTTTGACCTTCCACATCTCCATTGGTGAGATGGGGATCATACTAGTACCCCCATTAATGCCTGTCGATTAAGATTGCATTGGCACAGTGCCTGGCACAGAGTGACGTTCTATACCTAAACACCAATCACCTTTGTCTTAAGAAGAGACTTTAATTTAGAATTGCTGAACAATGTTCAGCATTCAAATACTCAGACATTCCTTTTTGTTGTTGTTGTTTAAGAGAAGGACAGTGAGAGAGAATCAAATTTATGTAGTTTTCCATGTGGCTTTCCTTGCTCCGACACTTCGTTGTGTACACTTAGTTGCTGGGGTTCGAACCTGTGTCCTCCCGCATGCCAGGCAAGCGCCGTAACCATTGAGCAACCATCCCAGCCCTCAGACATTCCTTTGAGAAATTTGGAGTATAAAATCAGGCAAGGACCTCCAGACTGAACAAATAATTAACTTTATTAATTATTAATTATAATTAATTATGGGTTATATTGTGTTGACTTATTTGCTTATGAGTTAATGATCTGCTCTATTTGAGCCACGTATAGTAATAACTGCTCCATGATAGCTCCTGCATCAGACACTGAAGACTCACAGGTGCTTCTGCGCTTTAGGAAATCTACCAGCCATTCAGGACCGAGGAAACTGAGTGACAGGTAGTTTTTCTCATATGTTACAGCGTCTTGGGTAGAGCTGCAATTCCAGTTCACATCTTTTGACTTTTGTACTCATGCTGCTCTCACTAATCCATGCCCCCCCTCCAGCCTCAGGGCCACCTGACATCTGAGCAGTGGGCCTGGTATTTGGGATTGCACAGCCTCATCTTCTGCCCCCACCTTATCCTGGGGTGCAGTAGCAGAGGAAGGAGATGAGGATGTAGTCTAAACAGTTCCTGGTGTCTGTTTCCCATGCCTCCCCCTTCCCCGCAGCCCCCAAATCAGCAGTCTTAGAAGAAATGCTTCACAACTTAGATTTCTGTGACATTTTGGTGCTTGGCGGGGACTTGGACCCAAGACAGGAGTGCTTGGAGCTCAACCACGGTGAGCTGCACCAGCGACACCTAGATGCCACTAACTCCACTGCAGGCTACTCCATCTACGGTGAGGTCACACTCAGCCCCTCCACCCCAGGGTTTCCTCTCTGAACAGCCTTGGCCAGGGGGTCCTGAGAGGGATGGCACCTGCAGGAAGCCCAAGGGTCAGCAGGAGACCCTTGGCCTCAGGGCCTGGGTGTCTAGACCCTCCTTTGCAAAACATTCCAGCATCTTTGGGGTATGGTCCCACACCCCAACTCCTGGAAAAATCTGTAGAAACTAGGAAGGTGCCCTCTCCTATAATGCTAGACCCCAGAAAACGTTACAGCAATGTTTGGGAGATTGAGGTCGAACATTCCAGTAGAAACCAGTCTACATGGAAATGCTCCAGATCAGTTAAGTGGGCTGCTTAGAATTTCTATCTCTGCACACTCCCCACCCATGAACATCGGGACCTCTTCCCTTGATGAATTCACAAGACCCACAAGTCTCGGCAGCCCCAGCCTATCTCCCCCATCTCCTCTTCCTCCTCTTCTTTTGCCCCCCGATGACAGGTGTGGTCTCTTGGCACAGGTGTGGGCTCCATGAGCCGCTATGAGCAGGTTCTGCGTCACATCCGCTACCGCAACTGGCATCCAACTTCTCTTGAGACCCGGAGGTTTCGTGTCAAGTGCTCAGAGCTCAACGGGCGCTACACTAGCAATGAGTTCAACTTGGAGGTGGGTGCATCCTGCGGAGTCACCTGTATAGTCCCTCATTCTTCCAGGAGAGCTATTACAATTGCTCCATCTGCCACTCCTGGTCACTAGCTCCTCTCCTTGCTCTTCCCAGGTCAGTGTCCTCCATGAAGTCAGAGTCTCAGACAAGGAGCATGTCAACCACCTTATCATGCAGCCTCCCTTCCTCCAGTCTGTCCATCACCCTGAGTCCCGGAGTAGCATCCAGCGCAGTTCAGGTACGGCACCTAAGAGGAAGGACCTCAGGATACCAGGTGGTCACTGTGACTCAAGACTGTCTACTAAACAGTTGGTGGCAGCAGCTGTAGGTGCTAAGAGCATCTTGCAGTGGAGAAGATATGGACCCTTCTTGTGAGGCCCTGGGCTGCGATAGGGAGCCAGTCAAGTGAGCAAGAAGTATCAAAGGAGACCTAATAGTAGAGGTTGGCACAAAATCATCCCAGCACTTTCAGGACCAACTCAAAGTGCATGAAGCCTTACAGCACTCACACGCATATGACTTACGCACAAATGCACTCGTGTGCACCAGATTGCAAAGTCCCCTGCCCATACCTCCGTTGAGCACTTGCCACAGTGTGTCACTAGGCATCTGTGTCTTTTCCTATTAAACTTTAAGTACCTGGGGGCTCCTCTGTCATTTGAGGGGGAATGCCAGAGGCAGAAGACAGCTTCCATCTATTGAACACCTACTCTGTGTCTATGGAGAGACCCACATAGAATATTTCACATATTCTTCACAATCACCCACAAGATAGGAATTATTAGTTCTTCTGGACAGAGGATGGAAGCATAGCCCAGAAAGGGTAAGGTGCGGATCCAAATTTCTGCTGGGAATTGGGAAGGCAGATTTCAACCCACATGTTTATGTTTTCTTCATGCTCCATCACAGAATGAGCTAAACCTTTGTTCATCATGCTATGTGGGTTCCTTCCTCGTTCCAGTGGTCCCAAGCATCGCCACCGTGGTCATCATCATCTCCGTGTGCATGTTGGTGTTTGTTGTGGCCATGGGCGTGTACCGAGTGCGGATCGCCCACCAGCACTTCATCCAGGAGACTGAGGCTGCCAAGGAGGCTGAGATGGATTGGGATGACTCTGCTCTGACCATCACAGTCAACCCCATGGAGGTGACACTCACGTCGGGCTGGGAACTCTGGGTGGGGTGCTTCTCCCTCCACCCAGCTCAATCATTCCTGAGCTTAAAGTCTGTCCCCTTGTCCAGCTGTCCATTCCCACAAGTTCTCCTGTCTCTGAGCTTCTCCAGCCCTCTCCACCTGAACAGACCGTATTTTCCCACCAACTATATCTCTGATTAAAAACATGTGAATTGCTCTCATCTTCAAACAGAGCAAAAAATTTCTTAAGCCAAACACCCATGGGGTATCTATTCCCTGCCTCTCCCACAGTTCAGAGCTGACTAACACTTTGGGACTCTATATTAAATTCTTCATTAACTAACAGGGCAAGTTAGATGGATTTGCTTCCTACTGAAGAGACCAGAATAGGCTAAAAAAATAAATATGACAGTAACACCTCCCATTTATTAAGCCCCCCAGGATGGCAGACTCTGTTTAAGGTGCTCCATATACAGGAATATGTGAAATAGGATCATCATTCTCAGTTACCAAGGTGGGAACCAAATAAGAGAAATGGAAATATTCAGATTCCAGGGTGTCGCTTTTCTACAGCTCATTTCCTCTCAGTTAGCCAACAGCCCCAGCATCCATCCATGAATGTACAAGCCCCTGCTCTAGACAAATGACTATCAAGGAAAGCCACCTAACCAAGCCCTTTGCCCCTGAATGCTGAGTGATAGAAGACACAAGCTTAGGAAAGCAAGGGACGACCAGGAGGCATCTTTGGGAAATAACAAAAATGATCGTTCCATCCTGGTCCCCAGCTTTGCACTCATGCTCTGATTTCAAAGCTCCCATGCCACTGTGACCCAGGTTCTCTATGCACGTGCTGTTGGAACAATGCCAAGCTCAGCACTGCGGGCACGCCAGCGTTTCTGTCCTCCAAGAGCTGAGCCTTGAGTGTGGGAAAGGAGAGCAGTCTGAGCACCAGGCAGCGGGGCGCCCAACAAGGGTAACCCAGAGACACCGATGCTCAGAGAGGTTGAGCAGCAAGGGCCTTTGGGGGTGGGGTGTTCAGGGTAGAAATAGCCCTTGGGGGAAGCTGGCCTGAGGGAGGCTTTGAAGAACAGGTAGGACTTGGAGGAGCAAGGTAGAATAGAGACATTCTAGAGAGAGGCTGTTGCCAAGCAAGGAGCCACATCTATTTGTGACCTGGCTTGCCTCTAGAAACAAGACTTCACTGGGATTAAAAACAAACAAACAAACAACAACAAAAAAAACCAGTGGAAAACCGAGGGCAGGCATGGGGACGAAGACCATGAGCTTTGTTCTTTCAGAAGGAATGCTTCAAGGGTAGCCACCTGCACCTGAGCCTTGACTTAGAAGATTTTCCGCACCCAGGGGCAACTGAGGCCCACCTGGAAAAGGGATGCGAGACTGAATGCCGTAACTAACGCTGACCAGAAACTCATTGCTTGGGATTTGCTGCTCTTCAGGCCCTTGTCTCTAACCTAATTTCCTTTTTAACAAAAGACATCCTTCCCAGAAAGTCTGTCTTCAGGTCCAGAGGAGGTAGCTTTAAGAGAAGGGAATTCCAAGGGACCCTAAAAGTTTCCTTAGTGGTGCAAGAAATGTAAGCTCCATGATGGGCCCCGCTCAAGCCCTAATGCGTGTTTCCTTCCCTTCTATGACATCCAGAAGCACGGAGAGCCAGGGCGTGGGGTCGACGAGATGGAGGGAGAGGAGGAGGAGGAAGCAGAGGAAGACGTGAGCTCCAGCAGCAGCGACTCCGACGACAGCGAAGAGGAGGAGGAGGAAGGGATGGGCAGAGGCAGGCATGAGCAGAGTGGCGCCAGGCAAGCCCAGCTAGAGTGGGACGACTCCACCCTCCCCTACTAGTGCCCTGAGCTCTGCTGCCCATGTGTCCCTTTCGTGAAGCCCAGAGTATGCCCGAGTCTGTCACACTCGCCTCTGATTTCCATGACAGGTCTGGGTGGCCTTCTTCAGCTTCCTGGAACCTGCCCCACATGCTTTGGGCACTGCTTGTGTCCAAGCAAAGAGCAGCTCCAAGAAGCCTAGGGTCATCACCAGTGGAACTTTGGAGTGGCGTTTGTCCCATAGCCCCCATATTTCCTGCCCTGGGCTCGCCCATCATCCTGTCAGGCAATCTGCAGAGTTCTGGATATATTGCTCTTTTCTTCAGGGGAGAAGGTCCACCCTCGTGTTACTCGCTCCCCCAGGCTCAGTGTTCCCAAGGCCATGGGGTTCCAACTCACTGTGTACACACCTCTGTCCACCCACACCAGCAGGTCCTCTCTAGGCTGACTGTCCTGGTTCCTTTACACAGGGAGGGTGGAAGGACTTCACATAGCTAAGGTCTTAGGGCTTACACTGCAGAGAAAGCCCCTGCTGAGGAGGAATTGAGTTTACAGGGAAAGACACACACACACACACTCACACACACTCACACACACTCACACACACAGTCCCCAGCTTGGAGATCCTTTCCCTTTGCTTCTTTCTGAGGTCACTTCACCTTATATGACAAATCCAAAATCAACAGTTGATCTTTAACCACACGCACAGCCTGTCCCCAGCCAAAGGGGCCAGCCTGCCAGTGAATACTGAGACTTATGTGGCTGCCCTGCCAGGATGCTCAGCACCCTAAACCACAGTGCTCAGAAGGCGTCCCATCCAGACCCTGCCCACAGATGCCATGGCAAGGTGACAGCCAAGAAGCAGAAGGAAGGGTCAATGGAGTGACATGTCAGGGCTTCAAGGCAGACGCAGATTTGGGAGACAGGGCAGGTGTGACCAGGCTCCCAGACACAGGGCAGTCCCCAGGTTAGCAAGGGTCTTGCCACCTACCCTCAAGGTTCCTTATTTCCCATGTCACGCTCTCAGATGTGTTGGAACATGTGTGAACTGTGGCTTTCTAAGATAAAAATTTGGAAGTTTAATTGCTGGGAATTAGAAGGATATTTGAAGAACAGCAACTGCTTCTTTCTTCTTATAAAAGAAAGAACACTTGGAGTGGAGGGCAAATCTATCCAAAATCCTAATTTCGTTTTCTTTCTTCTTTCTTTTTTTTAATAAAGAGAGGACAGTAAGAGAGAGAGAGAAAGAGAGAGAGAGAGAGAGAGAGAATGAATTTTTATTGAGTTTTTCACATGGCTTTCGTTGCTCTGACACTTAGCTGTGTACGTGGGTGCTGGGGTTTGAACCCGTGTACTCGCAAATGCCGGGCAAGCGCCAAAACCGCTGAGCCACCGCTCCAGCCGTCTTTCTTCTTTTTATAATAAGAAAGGATTTTCCATCGCCATTCTATCATGGACAGAGGAAGATTGTTGCTATAGTAACCATTCGGTGATCTTTAGCGACCAAGTGTGTAGAAGGCAAGAATTAAGTCCATTACAAGACTTCCACGACGCTCTGAGGACGTGTCTGTTTCAAATGTCTCAGGCACCTCTTTGTCCTCAGTATGTACAAGCTGTCCTCTTCTTCCCACTCCTCCCCAAGCTCATCCCACATTGGTTTGGCACAGATGCAGAGCTGGTCCCTAGTCAAGTGGCATTCAGGCTCAACAGAAAGTTCAGCATCTGCTCAGCGAATCCCCCTTGTCATCCAAACAGGAAGCTTAAGTAGTGGGACCATAGCCAATGTCCTCTAATCAGACCTCCACCTGGTTCACGGAAAGTCTTTGCAGCCTTTTCATTGGGGAGAACCACATTAGTTAGCTTTTTCTTCTGGAGTGTTTTTCTTTTTAATTGTAATCCCTCCAAACCTTACGATAATCCTGTGAACTCCTTGAGACATTCTGTTGTTAGACATATTTCATGAGTACATCAGGCTGAGAGAGTCAGCGTCTTGCTCAAAGTCATTCAGAGGTACAGACAAGACTAGACTCCCCATCCACTTCAGGTCCAAGATTCTCTTATGCTCATATTTATGCACCTGACAAGCATTTCTGAGTACCTACTATATGCAAGCAGTCTAGCAGGAGCTGTGGGAAAGGGAGGAAGCTGAATGAGGGGAGCCCTCCCCAGAGAGCTACACATGAAGGAGGAGGGAGGGGAGATATCACAGGAAGAAGAGGGGCCTGTTTGCAAACTCAGTTGGTGCTCTTATTTTTTCCTTCTTGGGAAAAACACTGGAAGAATCTTGAAATTTTATATTCATTGAGAAGAAAAATAGATGCACCCTGTGAGTTCTTCTAATTGAACCCCCCCCTTATTATTTTTTTAAATGAGGCTGTGCCTGTACATCTTCAGGGGTAAACAGTCCATAGGACTGGTTAGAGCTTGCAATCCCTCTATTTTAATAAAAAGAGATTCTTCCAACAGGCATTTAGGAGCTACTGAATTCTCCCAAAATGATGGCAGCAAAAGGAATACTTGATGTGTGTAAAACCAATCCCTTTTGAATTGGATTTTGATTGCAAATGTTTAAGTCTAGGGTTTATGAGAGCACTTTCCTTTCTGCTCAGTCTTTTCCATTTTATTGGGTGGGGAAGGGGTTCCGCAAGACCTCTAGCTGTCTCTTGTGGCCACATTGCTTATTCATGGTTTGGTGAGCTGTTTGGAGCACAGAAGAATCTTTATGTGTATTTTGGGGGGGAGGTTAGAGAGCAGGTGAAAACGGCACTTGGCTAAGGCCACAAAGATATGTCATTTGAGGCATTTGGTGACCAGATTCACTCATGTTTCTACGTGATGAAAATAAACCAAAGCCCTTTCCTCAGCCTTTGCTGCAAAGGGTCACTCTATATGCCAGTTCCAAAAATGAGGCACCTGAATGACGGCACTGGGCCAGCAGGTATAGTCCTGTTGCCAGCACCTTATTGGTGACCACAGATGAGAATAAAATAAGAATGCATATATGAAAGCAGCAAGTGGGCAATGAGATTTGCCCTCCACCAAATTTTAAGAGCATGAGTCAAAAATGCCATTAATCAGCCTGGCATTTTCTGGCCTCCATACGCTGGTATTTTGGAACCAAAACTCTGAGATGACCTGGATGCACCGTGACCTCTCATTCAGACATCAGCATCCAGGACAGCGCAGACTCCTCCTCACCAGGACTCCGTGACTGGTTTGACCACTTTCCAGTCCATGGTTTTTCTCGCCAAAAGGACAAAATAGGTCCCCTGTACAGAGCTTGAAAACAGATAGGCTGAGACTTCAGGTGACTCAGATGACAGGGAGGAGGAGAAAGCAGAGGCTGAGATGGAGAAGGAGATGCCCCAGTGGAGTAAAGCAATCGCCTATTTAGTGAATTGTCTTAAAAGTGTCTGTTCCAACAAATTTAATCTGATTCCGCATCTCTGACCAAGGCCCAAACTCATCCCGTGATTTCCGTGGGATCTCTTTTCATTACCACTTTCTTGAATTTAGTCCATCATCTTACCATGCAGGGTTTAGACCAAACACCTCTGCATTTAACAGGGCTGTCCCTTGTGGACATGGGATGCTCCAGGAGTAAGGCTCCTGGGGGTAAACAGCTTCCTCCATCCCTGCATGTCAGAGCACAGCAAACTTTACCTGGCAAGAAGCAGAGGGTAAAGATTTTAGGCTTTGCAGGCCAAATCATCTCTGTTGTGAGTGCTCAGTTCTGCCTTTTTGCTTGAAAGCAGCCACAGACAAGGCATTAACAAATTGGGTATTCCAATAAAACTTTATTTATAGACACCAAAAAAGTAGACAATTTATGTATATATAATTTTCACATGTCATCAATGTTTTTAAACTCTTGATTTTTATGTGCATCCACTCAAAAATATAAAAACCTTTCTTAGCCCACAGTCAACCAGATCTGGTCAGAAGGCTATAGTGTGTGGAGTCCTACTATACGTACGTGGAAAGCAGCCTTCTATTTCCTGCCTTCCCCTCCACTCCCTTCCCAGGTGATCTTTGCTTCCAGATTCTACACCAGGAAAACTCCACAGTCCTTCATTTTTAGCTGTTCTAGAAATTCGTGTTCTAGGTGAAAACAAAGGCAAAAAGATAAACAAAAAAAGAACACTTGTTGTCTCTGCATTGATAAATCCACTTATTCTTATTCCATCCACTTATTCCTGGGGTCTGAGGGCTTGGATGCAGGAACAGACTAATCACTGAGTGCTCACTCCAGAGATGCATGTTACCTCCCAGGGCTTAGTGCCTCACCGGTGTGGCTCAGTCCTAATCATTGCTAAGCAGGATTGTTCATTATCTCAGACTGATTTTCATTTCAAACCTACTCATGCCATTGCTCTAAGAATGATCCTGGAGACTTGTGACGACTTGATCAATAGCTCCATAATCTGTAGAAAGTCCCAACCCAGCACACTTCAAAATTAGCAGTCTTCTTGGCTCTACGACTCAATATCAGCAAGAGAAAGAAAACGAGTGATTTTTTTTCTTAACCATCTGCTCATTTAAACGAACCAAATAGGCTCTACCAAAAAAAAAAAAAAAAAAAAAAAAAGCAGTGAGAGGTAAATCAAATTCTTAGAATATTCCAGTGAAAAGAAGCTGATGTTCATACAAGATCATTTTCTGACCTCTGGGGGATCCCCAAAGCCTCCTGCCTTGTATTCTGGCAGCTACAGAGGTACACGGTTCTCTGTTTGCATCAGACATTTATTGAGGCTGACAAGCCAAAGCCCTTGGCACAATTTAATTTTCATGTAACCGTTTTCCGTTGTCCAGCTGTAGGCGAAGGAAATGAGCAATGAAAGTTTTGAAGTCTGCTCCAGCACCCTCGTCTCCCTGCCTTCATTTCCTTTACTTTATAGATTTATTCTGTCTCTGCTCTATAGATCTTGTTTTAGTTTTCGTTTTGGCTTCAACTGCAAAAAAAAGATAGTTGGCTTGGCAGGCACTGTGAATTAGGAGCCCAGCGTGACTTGGTCCCAGGGAGGCAAAAGAGACAGAAGTTACCTCTGCCTGCACCCCAGAGAGGACTCTGACACTTCCTGTGTGCAGTCAGTGGACAGGTGGGAGTCTGTGTGCGGTCACACTCCATGCGATTGGGCAGTGTGTGTGGCAGGCCCTGTGCCAGGGACAGGGAAGGAGGTGAATGAGACAGGGCCTTGCCCATGAGGGTCATCGAGTTTTGCAAGCTGTTGGGATGTTTCCTCTGAGAAGCTTGAGAAGATATCCACGGGCTGTCAGACGTCTGGGTTCGGGGAGGTGAAATCACCTGCTTTGCAGTTATCCACCCTAAGTCAGCTGGTAGGTGTGATTGTGCCAACGCCTTGCTGGGGCGGAATGAGGTGATCTCTAGGGGATGGGCAGTATTGCCCTAAACTTCCTTAATCATATCTGAGCCTGACTCGGTTCACTTAGAGAAGAAATCCAGTCACCTGACCTGCTGGGCAGACATAGCATGACTGAGAGCAGAGATTCCTTCCATGAAACGAAGCCACAGGAAGTCAGTAAATAAGAACAGCCACCAGGCAGCCTGGCCGGTTAACAAAGGTGATCCTGGGAAATGGCTACCATCAGTCAAGGCCTAAAGGCATGACCAGCCTGCGGTAAGGACCCTCTGAGGCCCAAGTTCAGAGCTGAGAAGCAAAGGAAGTCCCACCCTGAGGACCTTCTGGGAGATGTGATTCTCAATGCTCAGCCACTGGCCTAGAGGCGGCAGCACCTGGGAACCAGCGAAAAAAATGCCACTTCCTGAACCCCACTGCAGGCCTACTGAGTCAGAAGCTCTGGAGATGGGCCCAGCAATCTGTGCCTTACAGAACTCTGATTCAGATGCATGTTAAACTTTGAGAACCCCCAATGGACAGGATGAAGGGAATGGCTTAAGCATCATGAGCAGGAGTTGCTATTATTATTGATTAAGGGAAAATAGTCAATTACTAGTGTAGTGTTAAGAGTGCTATAGTAGATCCCCACCCAGGGCCTCTGGACTGCAGTGGTTTTGGAGAACCCTGGTCCTAGTTCCAGTCACCATTCTCCCCTCAGGCATGACACAATTCCAGCCATTGTGTTGAGACAGAGACACAGCCCAGGAGAGGCTATTGTGAGGCCACCCACCCCAAGGAAGGCCACCTGTCAAGTTCTTGTCCACCGAGCAGCCTCCTCGAGGGTCATATTTTATGAGGAGTGCCTCTAGAACACCAGGAGAATCACTCTGCCCACACCTCGAATGCTGGTGGAGCCCCCAGGGCCTGGCAGAGTGAACGGCTCATCCAGGGACCCTGCCAGGTTGCTGCAGCACTGTCCGCCTGTAACGGGCCTGGACCACACAGCATCACTAAATCAGATGGGAATGGATAGCTCTTCTTGGAAGAGCAGTAACTCTCGACACTAAAAGGAGAAAACAAACCTGTGTAGACCCTTTAATTTCCAAGTCCTTCAGAGACGCCAGGTTCCAGCATGCCCTTTCCCCGAGGTCAGATGCCTTAGGTCCGCCAGTTATTGGTTTACTGTTTACCTCTGTGAAGGTCCTGTTGTATCAGTCACTCGCCCCTCAGTGCAGCACTGAGTCTGTCCAGGACACAAGGCGAGCTGACTGGAAAGAAGCCCCAAGTACCTGCTGTGGGTTCCTTCAAACCCAGACTCTGTCCTGCTCAGAGACACAGCCCTGGCCCTGCCAGTCCTCTCACTGTGTCCCCAAATGCGCTAAAGGAAGCACCATTTTCCAGTCCAGCTTAGGGCTGTCTTCTGATTAAATGCCCAACCAATATACTGTGAGGCACACAGAAATCACATGGAGAATAATTCATCTCTAAGAAGTTAGAATCTTCTTTAAAAAAAAAAAAAAAGAAAAAGACTCATCATCACCTGCTGTGAGGAAGCACGGTGGGTGGGAGCCGTACAGGACAGTGCTTGGAGCCCAGCCTCTCTGAGTGAACTCTCTGATGACACATTTCTCTCCCAAGACTTAAGGCAATGGTGGTGTTTCCTTTACTCCAGTCACTTGCTCTATGGGACAAACTGACAAGAGATGGTGAGGTAGCTCTCATTGGCAAGGCTGGACCTGTGTTGGGCCAGGCAGAAACCCTTTTCTGGGCCTGAGGGCAGGAGCCCCGGCCCAGCCCAGACACCGGGGGTAGCAAGTGGCAGCAGACCTGCTAGGGAAGGCCAAGCAGAGATAAACACTCAAGGTGGCTACGCCAGCCACCGCTCCTGCACCAGTCAGGAAAGTGCAGAGAACTTCATCCTAAAGTCAGGCCAGGTGTCTCCTGGATCAATCCCCCCATTCTGAGGAGCAGAGGGGATTGTGCCTCTGGACCACTGAAATGCCACCTCCCCAGAGGCAAGGCCCCACCCCATGACAACTTCCAAGTGAATGAGATGGAACCTCAGTCCTCCCTTCCCAGGGAGTTCTGGAAACCTTGGAAAGCAAGACTGTGTGAGCCTAGTGCACCATCCTGACTCTTACTGCTCTGCTTGTAAGAGAGCAGTAAGAGAACTGACCCACCCATGTAGCACCCTGGGTGCCAAGCTCTGCCCCTGGCCCACAGCACCGGCTCCACAAAGATTGAGCTGAATGGCTTCCTGGAGATCATTTGGCCTTGTTGAACAGATCTGATTTGAAAAGTTAAGATGTCCAAGTAAAGAAACACCCCTCCATCGTCTCTCTTAATTTGTGAGTCAAGGTCCTTTATAAAATCAAATGGAGGAGGGAAGGAAGTACAGTGGACAGATGATAATGTCCCTCCTGCCCAAAGTGACCCTTCCTGACTACAGCCATCATATGCATGGACCAGGGGCAGATGGGCCTAGATGAGGCTCTCTTGCTGCACCCAAGATGCCAAGGGAAGCATCTTGACTAAGGAGAGGGAACCCTAATCAGCTAAAGACCCCTGCCCTTGGCCTCTCTGCATTCCCTTTTATCAGATTTTCTGCAGAGGAGATTCATCAACATGAATCTCAGCTCCCAGTGGTCTAATGAAAAGAGGGCAACAGACGTGAGAGGAGCGAATGCAGGTGGTTATTTAATCACGCAACAGAAACGTCCGGCCTTAATGGTTGCTGGCTTTTGTCTTGAAATGAAAAAACATCTCTTTTACCTGGACCCTTTTCACTGAGCGTTTCAGAGCAGAAATGAGACACACACACACACACACACACACACACACACACAATGCTTTTTCCCAACAGAGTGATCAGAGAAATAAGCCCAGAGGCTGTGCCTGTTTGCAGAAGCAGAGAGCCTACCCACAGGTCTCCACTGCAGATGCCAGAACCTCTGTGGGAAACAGGAAGGGACAAGAAGGCAGCATCTGCCCCCGGAAAGGATTCCTTAGGGTCACAGGGATGAGGGGCTCACTTGTGCCTGCAGGTCACAGGTAGGAGTATAACGTGCTCATCCATATTAAGAGGCAAAAGTGCATCTATCCCGGCCAAGGTGGAGCACAGGATCTGGCACCCACCCCACCTTAGTCCCACGGCTCCCTCATAGGGTTACAAATAGCCAATGGATTCGGGATTCCGGAAGGTTCTGCCTCCTTTTCAGAGAAACACGTCAGGTGGTAAAAAAATAAGGAACACACCCTTTGTGTGGGTTGGGGAGAGTTAGATTTGGAAAGATCATTCTGAAAGTATGAGAGGAGACATTGGGAGAGAAGGTGAGTCAGATCTGGGGACTCTACAGAAAAGTTGGATAGGAGTGGTAGCAACAGGAACAACCTGTCACCCAGGAAGTCAAAGATTACTCAGTACCTGAAGCTAAATTCAAGTTTCAAAGACATTGTGGCTAAGTCTGGTTGTGTGCGTCAGAGCAGTTGGCAGGTGACTCCAGTTCTGAATTGAACCAGCTGTGATGGGTCACTCCACCGGGGTGCTTCAAGCCTGCTCAGTGGCTTCCAAAACAGGACTGCTGGGACCCTGAGCCAGATAGGCTTGGCAGGAGATTGAAGACAACCAGTCGGTGAGTTTAGAAAAGGAAGTGCATGTAGAAGTGGGTAGTTCTTAAGGAAAACTGTAGCTAAGGGAGTTGGGTTTGTGGTGTTATTGGTGTGGATATTATGAGGTTGGTAAGGAGAAGAGTCAGAATGATTTGGTGGGGTATTAGTTGAGGAAATTAGAGTATTAGATATAAAAAATCAGAGAAGACCAGACTAAGGAGAGCAGGCAACACGTACATATGTGCATGTACACGTGCATGTCATATACATACCTACAATACAAAAGGAAGGTACAGAATGAAGAGGTCAGAGGTACCCACACATGTTAAATTCCTCGGAAGCACTGGATTCGATGTTAGGTGTCTTTCTTATTCCTGTTTACTTTTAGCTCTGGGAGCAGTGCCTGGCACACAGTAGGGGTTTGGTAAGCACTTGGAAATGAATGTCCAGCATCTAACTACTTGGTGGAGATGCAGAGGTATTCCTGTACCCCAAACTGAAAAAGCCACAGAGAAGCAGGCTGGCCACACCCCCCTT
>PVKS010014148.1:0-48996 GCA_004027875.1 Aplodontia rufa | reverse complement strand
TTTTAAAAGTATATTTTTTAAATTTCAAATTGGTTGTAACTTGGAGGCAATATTCCTGAAGAAAATTATTATTTCACAATGTAGAAATTTTCAATGACAACCCAAATAAAGATGCACATATATATGTATATATACACTAGTATCTATATAGATACAGGTAAAAACTCATTGCATCTGAGAAAACTATTTTCAGAAATATGCTTATCTGCATCTAAATTTACATGTACATAAATGTGTTATATATTCATAAACTATTACTTTTTTTAGCTAAAACACTGTTAGGAGAGAAGAGGTATATGTTAACAGATGATAATTCTCTTGATAAAATAAAAACTGAATATTTAATTTGTAAAGAATGTGTTGAAATATGGCACCTTGGCAGAAGCTTAGGCGAGACATGCATTATTCATGGAAATTTTATATTTTGAATTGTATTTTCAATATTAGAAATCCATATGTTTAAATAAGCAGTAATTAGTCCATTCAGTGATATTTATCCTTCTTTTCCTTTCTTCATTATGAGTAGTTCTTATAGGATAACAAAATGCTTCAAATGTATAAGTTGTTTGTCTTTTCTTTTTCCTTCTGATTAAAATGATAACCAATATTTAACAAGTTTCAGTCTTAAAATCAATATTTAAACCTCACCTTCTGCCTTCAGGTTTGTTTAGGTTCCGATCCTTGTTTATCCAATTACTGCAATTTTTCAGCAGGTCTCAGTAGTTACAATGTTTAAATGTTTGTTTCCAAAGTTTGCTATACACTTCTAGTTTGACACACCGTATTCCAGCTACTTCAATACCTGTTTTGTGAAAACAGCCAGCTCAGCACTTTGGTGACAAAGGGTACAGAGCCCTGGACTGTTAGCTGGTGCTTTACATTCCAGGACTTTATGGTGAAATCCCCATACCTCTTAAAGGCTCTGAGATGATCCTGCCAGATCTGGCTGAGAAATCCATAGTCCAGCCTTATTGTACAGCCAAATGTTATTATTTTTTTCATCTGTTCATCTGTTTTTATATTTGAAGTCTTAATGTTTAATTCCATCTATTATCATATTATCAGATTGAAAGTGTGCTAGGTAGATCCTAGGAAACATAAGCTCTCTATTTTTAATTTACCCAATGGTGGCTGTGATTTGACCTTGGTTCTCCACCACCACCTTGACCCTACGAGAAAACTGTGAAGTGCCTTTCTGGGGAATGAACAGCTGTTCCCCGTGAGCCTCACAGGGTTCCTCTGGTACTAATAAACAATACTCGGAAAGAAAAACTCCCATTTTGTTGCCCTTGAGTTGAAAAAGGGTAGAATTTTAGCTGTCTGTAATCATAATGTGAGCCAATATTTTATTGTAACTTATAAGTTAATTGAATATTTCTGGTTAAGTTAGTGAAGTGACATGAAAACCCTAATAACAAAGAGGAAAATGCTGTTATAGACTCTTCCATTGACCAAGAATATCTGGAGTATTTTTTTAAACATAGGGAATCACATTTTTTAAAGAATCTTGAAAAGTTTCAGAGGGATTAGAAAAAGATTAACAGTCCAAAAATCTAAACCAGGTCAAGACTAAATATCATTGCACTCAAGATGGACAACACAAGTGACAATGCCACAGGTGATCTCCAATTTGAAAAAAGTTTCTACAAAAATAAAGTTTGTGTTTCTCCAAAGATTGAAAAAAAATAAAAATCTAAATAGTTAAAAAGTAGAAAAACACTAACTCTGGTTCTTCACGCACACAAAAAAAATTAAAATTCAAGTTCTCCCATAAAAAATGGTAAACATGAAAACACTGGACTCTAAAATAAATCTAATAATCTGTAGAATTCCTCTCTAAAAGTTTTATGCTCTTTTATTCTGAACTTTATTTTCCTCCTTGATGACTCAGGAATATTATTACAGATATGGATCACAAAATTAGGCTGTTAAATTAAAAGATGGGTGATATTGATCTTGAATCTAATGAAATTTTTTCTGCTTATTGACCTATAATAGAGCTTAGCTTATGTTAATGTTAATGTCTCCCATAAGCTTTTCATTTTTATGCCAATGAGTTTGTTTTAATTTGCTTATCCCAAACTTCTTTCGGTCCATTTTGAGTCCTTGTGTTGATGTTCAAATGAAATAATTATTCTCAGCTCTGCTCCTTAAAGATTATCATTCCTTTCTTGGCTGAAGCAAGCACCCTTATAGTAGGTACTTTATTTTTTTCCCTGTAATATTTTTTCTTTTTTTATTAAGAAATTCAGTTATTGTAAATCAAAAAATATATATAAAGTAACAATATGATATGCATGTATTCTTAATTCAGAATTACCCACTAGATCATTCCTTATTCTCCCTCCCTCTACTCTCCCCCACCCGCCCTCTTCCCCCTTCCTTCCCGATATATATATATATGATTTCCCTAGATTATGTGTTGCTATGACTTTGTTGGGTCTAATACATGAGCCTGACTACCTTTCACACAGGCCTGGGTTTAGCTCCAGCCTCCACAAGTGAGTGAAAAGGCTGTCCACTCTCACCACTTTTATTCAATATAGTTCTTGAGACCTAGCCAGAGCAATCAGGCAAGAGAAGGAAATCAAAGGGATAAGAGTAGGAAGAGAGGAAGACAAACTATCCCCTTTTGCTGATGATATGATCCTATATCTGGAAGATCCAAAAAACTCCACCAGAAAAATGCTTGAGCTTATAAACAGATTTAGCAAAGAGGCGGGCTACAAAATCCATACCCATAAATCAATAGTTTTCCTATACACTAACAATAATACGGCAGAAGAAGAAATCAAGAAATCGGTCCTATTCACAATATCCTCAAAAAGAACAAAATACTTGGGAATTAACCTAACAAGGAAAATCAAAGACCACTATAAGGAAAATTATTAGACACAGAAGAATGAAATCCAAGATGACCTAAGAAGAATGTAAGATGTTCCATGTTCTTGGTTAGGCAGAATTAATATAATCAAAATGGCCATTCTGCCAAAGTGTTATACAGATTTAATGCAATCCCCATCAAGATACCAATGTCATTCTTTACAGATACAGAAAAAGCAATTCTCAAATTCATGGAACAATAAGAAACCCAGAATAGCCAAAACATTACTAAGCAAGAAAGACGAAACAAGTGGTTTTACAATACCAGATCTAAAACTATACTATAGAACTGTAATAACAAAAACAGCATGGTACTGGTATCAAAATAGGAATGAAGACCAATGGAATAAAATAGAAAACTCTGATACAAACCCACAAATCTTTAAATGTCTGATATTTGACAAAGGGGGACAAAAGATAACAGGAAGGAGAGACGGTCTATTCAATAAATGATGCTGGAAACTGGACAGCCACTTGCAGGAAGTTGAAATTAGGTCCTTATCTCTAGTATGTACTTTAAATGTAATATCTTTGAGATGTTTTCAGTGTCAGCCATCCTCTTTGAGAAATGTTTTTGTTGGGTTCTGTGTTCTTGCAGAGCAGCTGTGTTTGATGGTTTTCTGCTTCTGAGTTGCAGACTGTCAAGTCATTAGATAATTTTCATTCACTCTCTTGGACCAAGAAATTACCAAGCAGCATTAACTACCATCCATACCAATTTGAAATAGCCTTGCAATGTTAATGCTTATCCCAGGAAGTGGGATAATAAAATTCACTGACTTGGGGCCTTTTCTATTATGACACATTTAACAGTGTGTCTATTAACTTGCAATGTTGTGTAAAACACACCATCAAATCACAAAAAAATAAAGGTTTTAATTTGATCATTCTCAGTAAGAGAAAGGGGCTTCTTTGCTACATAAAATGACACTCATTTTAAAATAAGCATTGCTTCAGAACTACTACATTTGATGGATACAAATTGAAGAATATGGAAAGATTTTTTAATCAAATATATTTTTTCCATGTAAAGATTCTTAGAAGAAGGCACAGTCAAATCACATTATTCAATAAAAGGAATGAATGTAACTATGGAACACTTCCTATTCCTGATAACAGTGATTTTACCTTCTTGAGTCTATGCTTACCCTCATTTTTATTTCATTTGTACGAAGACTGCCAAAAATCAAACATTATCTTTGTTAAAAAATACATGATAGACCAAAAGGGAATTTTACTTAATATTAAAATCAAATCTCTGAAAAATATGGAATTTGGGATATCAAAATGGAATTCCATTACAATAAAGAATTTATTTCACTTCTTTTAATATAGCATCTTGTATCTTTCCCAAGACTACAAAGAAAACTAACAGGGGTCAAATTTATAAAAATTAAAATAATCATAAAGTTATATAAAATGACATAGTTGGCATGGTCTTTACTGTATAGAAAAAAAATAAAACAAGCTTTGCTAGTTAAAACTAGAGATGCCTGACATAAGTAAATTTTACCTCAGAGAAAGGATTTTTTTATATTAGACTTTCTATTTAAAAGCATTAAAGACACATATACCTTAACAAGTGTAAATTCCAAAGGCTGAATAGATTAGACCCAAAAGTCTCCATTGCTAGGTCAGGCATATTATATATATTGAATTTTATGTAAAGTAGTGAAATAGTTACTGTGTGAATTCCCAATGCATTTGCAGGAAAGCATTAAATGTCTGAAAACCTATTATGCACAGTAATTTGACTTGCGGCATACAATAATTATAATTCGTTTTGAATATTTCTTTTTAAAGAGAGAGGGACAGTGAGAGAGAAAAAGAGAGAATCAATTCCATTCAGTCTTGCATGCAGCTTTTGTTGCTCTGGCACTTTGTTTTGTACAAGGTGCTGGGGTTCAAACCTGGGTCCTCGCACATTCCAGGCAAATGCCTTAACCACTGAGCCACCACTCCAGCCTTCATGTTGAATATTTTGATAATTCTGTTACAGTGAACAACATTAATGATCAGCTTTAATTTTTATGTAAAATCTGAACCAAACTCTGAATTTAATTGGTAAAATATTGCCATACACAGGTTTCAGTGGCAAGATAATATAATATATGCTTAGATTTTATTGTCCACTATTTTTTTAAATCTTAACTCTTTACAAAATTTTCCTTCCAACTATCAGATTTGACTTTTTGACCAATGAGAATTGGCAATATCATTCCCTAAATATTAATTTAGAATGAGCCTTTGATAGTAATAAAGTAATAGATTGCAATGCCAATTTAACTTAAGTGACAATTTCCTCATCTTAATACTTACATTTGCTTCACCTGTGCTCCAAAATTAAAGCTGTAATTTTAATAAGGGAACCATGTGTTCTAATAATTAGTAGTTTTACATGTGCCACTTAGCAAATGCAAATGAAAAATGAACACTTTCATTAACATGTTACTCTATTCCTTTATAAAAACAAGATTAGGGGAATTTGACAGAGTTTTGCTGCAATTTCTGTATGTATTTGCTATATAAACCTCTGTGTCTGTGTGTATAAACATCATGTTTGTCCTGCAGTTTGGGGAGATTTGTTTGTTATGATCAGCTAGATGATCATAATGACAGTGAATTCATTGCTCCCTTGTGTTAAGTCTGCCATGTTTGATTTCATTAAATCTTTGTTTCAGAATTTGCATGGGGTATTCTCTTTAGTGGTCACTCTTTTAACATTATACATAATATGCTACTGTATTCTAAAATTTTAGAATAAAATGGGTGGTATTGGTATGGTCATTCATATTTTGATTCCTACCCAATATTTGATTGTGTTGGTCTTATTTAAAGACCTTCTATCTATATCATCCTGCTACATATTTTTAAATTCAAGAAATAGAAAATGTTTAAATTTTATTGTTTGATTTTTTTATCTTAATTTTCTTCCAACTATCAGATCTGACCTTCCAACTATCCCAAACTGACAATCTGTCACTTGTTTTCCTATTGGGGTTTTAGTTGTGTTAAAATAAGAATTGTTGTAAATATTTTATATTAAACATAAAATAATATCGAATGTGGCCAATGCCTTGCAAAAGTGAGAGTTAACATTAAACTATTATGACAACTTGATCCAAATACTTATTAGCATCATAAAAATAAACTTTATTTTTCACAGGATGTGTAGATAGAAAGATCAAGTACGGATGCATTGTAAGGTTACTTGACCTCAGTGTGTGTTTATACATTTTGTATGGCCATCTTACTGTGAAAGTTTCTTCATTACTCTTTGCATGATTGATTATTAAATGAGACTTAAATTTGTAGGACTTGAATGAACCCTAAATGATCACTCTGGTGGGGTGGTGAATTCCTTTTTAGAGATTAAACCGATCGAGTTCCTCTGAGTGCAGCACAGTTGATAATCCTCTGCCAGGAGAAGGAGAAGAAGCTGAGTGTGAACCTGTGAACTCAGATGAGCCAGAAGCCTGTTTTACAGATGGTAAGAGAAAAATTAAAACACTAACATTTGCTATTGTTTGGTGTTTTGTCTTAAAATGCAATGCTCTGGCAGGTATTTACAAAATGTCATAAAGCTCCATTCTAAGTTGCGTGTCTTTGTTTGAAGGCAAGCCACTGGAGCTCTCTAAGGCTCAGTTTCTGTGCTTGACTCTCTACTAGCAATCATTCTTAGCACAGTGTATTGTACTGTAAATCTCCCTGCTACCTTGAGGACTTCATACTTCTCATTTCTGGATCTTTAATTCTTTTCCAAGCATCGTGGAACCCCTAGAAATCAAATTAATGGGATAAATGGTACTGTTGTCCTTTTCATCAAAAATTGATGGTGTTTCCTAACTCTTCTGTGACAGTTTGCTAATGTTGACCATAGTCTGTCTCAGTACTCTTCCTTCACTTGGTTTCAGAGGCCACACTATATCATTTTTCTTTTACATCTGTGACAGTTCTGAGTCGTTCTTTTCTTTTAATGACTATTTTTCCAAACCCACTGAAATGAATGACATACTCCCACATTTTTGACCCTTGACATCTTTTCTTATTCTAAAAGTCTGAGAGGTGTCATCTCTGTCTGTGTCTTGAACAACCATTTCTGTGCTATTGACTCTTAATATGAATTTCTTACCCCTGATGTCATTCTTGAGTTCTATATCTTCTGACAACATTTGGTTGGTCATCTTCTCCTGCTGCCTTAAAGCATCTCAAGTTTAATACGTTTTAAACAAACTTTAGTGTGTTCTCTACATAATCTACAGCTTCTTCTAATCTCTATCTCATTTGGTAACATCATGCAATCTACCCTCCTACCTCTTAAACTGAATGCTGAGAAAGCCCCAAACCATTCTTTTCTAATCATAAGCTCAGTAGACACACTGGGAATAGGGTCCACATCCTTCAGAGGATTTAGACGCATGTTAAACTTGGAAACCTTGCTTTATAGAATAAAATCTGAAATCTGTAACTTGACATGTGAAGCATTTTACATTTGGCCTCAGTCTATTTTTTTTTTTTACTAATGTTAATCCCCTGTTTTCATTTTCTGCCATAATGAGCTTCTCTCTACCCTTGAGATTTGCCATGGGTTTTATTCAAAGTAGTAACTTTGACCTCCATCTAGAAGAGTGCTCAATATTATATGAACAAGCATTATATCATCTAAGTAAAAATCATGAACCTAGAGTAGGGTAATAGTATAAGACAATATTATAGAGCACAAAATGAGTCTGATAAACATGATTTTTAACTGGTCTACTAGTAAATATCTCTGAGACCATGAGTATATTTTTTTAAAATCTTGTACTTCAGCTGCCTCATGTGTATAATGGAGATATTGACGAATCAAACGAAATAATGCTTATTAATTAATTAACACTATACCTAGCTTCCTTTCCACTCTGCTGTCCTTACTGGTTTTTAAGTATTTTGTTAACAGCCATGTGTTGAAGCTGTGCTAGCATTGATGCTAATGAATGGCTGTTTACTCGTGGGCTTACTTTCAACATCATTATTTTGTAGAACTCATTGATTGCTTTCAGTCTCCAAGATTTTCTCAGGAGGTCTCCTAAAACACTCATGCATTAAGTAAAGTGACTGGAAAATAAAGATACCTACAAACTGCCATGGGTTTTCTTTAAATACACACCAAATATCATTTTATGTGAGAAGCAAAGGTGCATCACACCCAGTTTATACAAGTTTTGTGTTTGCTGAAATCATTGTTGTAAGCAGAATCCGTGGAATTTCTCTTGAAATTGTTTGTGCTAAGAGCAATTGTGAACTTTGTCCATATGTCTGGCTTGTTTCTCAGTAAGCTAATAAGCAGCAGCCTTGAAAAGCTAAATCCCTGCAGATACTGACAAGATTTCTCTTACCCATTTCTATGAATTACCATTACTGAATATTTCAGCTTTAACTGAAAGGAAGTTGGTTTATAAAACAAATTAATCCTTCAAACCAGAAAAGGGCTCTGAAAAGCTGCAAACTCTCTACAAAAAGTATTAATATGCTCTTTCTTACTGTGCATGCCATTTTTACTGACATAAGAACTTTACAAAGGTCGTATTGTAATCCTGAGAAACATTAATTAGAATACTTTTGTGGCTACTTTGAAATCATTTGTAATTTCTAAATTGAGGCTGCTGTGGAAGAGATGTCATTGAGACACATTTTCAAATGAACCTGGGCCTGGAACTTTGAAAATTGATGGAAGGGGCACAACTATGTGTCACATCACTTTGATATGCTCCACTGGGACACATTATTCCTTCTTCCTATAAACAAACAATTATTAAACACCTTCATATGCCATGTCCAGCTCCTGGCACTAGAGGTAGATAGGTATAGTTATGAATAAAAACAATCTCCCTTCCTCAAATAATGTGAAAATATGAAGATGGTAAAAAGGAAAAGCTGGCTAGATAAGTAATAGGAGTTTACTGTCATTAAATATAGTGGATCAAGAGCGTCTTTCTCTAAGAGACCTGCAGAAAACCAAAGTTGGGTCGCACGAATGTATGAAGAAGAGAATTGTAGGCAGTAGTACCCCTAGGTGGCAAGACTCATAACTCTGGAAGAAAATCAAGGCGCCAGTATGAATAGAATAGATTGAGAGATGCAAAGGGTATTAAAAATTGAGGTCAGAGACGTAGTAGAAGCCAGATCATAAGAGCTTTGAAGATCATGAGGACCTGATTAAAGAGTCTCACAACATACCATCACATCAGTCGATGAGTGGATAGTGATGGTAAAAGATGGGAGATTTCTTGGTGGTTCCTGCAATAATTCAGGTGAGAAGTGATGGAAGCGTTTAATGTGATAGAGTAGGGAATGGTGACAGGGCAGGATTTTAAGTGTATTTTAAAGTTAGAGCTGGAGGAACTTGCTGATCTATTGGATATAGAAAGCAAAGAAAGAAAGGAGTCAAAGATGAGTTTGCTTTTGGGGTTTCAGAAACTGGGAATACATTGCCCCACATGAAACCTTTGAGAACATTAGATGGGAGACTGTCAGGACGGGAAATTGTCAGCTTCTCTACTTGCGTTGGAAATGACTCTTACAAATTCCTGTCTGGTCTATAAGAGCTAAGCTCTAACCAATGCTCCTTCAGAGCAGCGTTTGGCCCCCAGAGATTTTTGTTCCCATAAAACCAAAGAAAAATCAAAGGAAATAGAAAGGACAGCATTAAATGAGGGTATTGCACTTCTCCTGCAAATGAACGTTAAGATGATTTTGTTGAGGCTGGAGCGGTGGTTTGGCAGTTACAGCACTTGCCAGGCATGCAAAAGTACACGGGTTCAAACCCCAGCACCACATACACAACTAGGTGTCAGAGCAAAGAAAGCCATGCGAAAAACTCAGTAAGAATTGATTCTCTCTGTCTCTGTCTCTGTCTCTATCTCTCTCTGTCTCTCTGCCTCTCTCTCCCTCCTCACAAACACACAGTCCTTCTCTCTTAAAAAAAAAAAATGATTTTGTTGCCTCACATTCATGGATCCTTTTTAGGTGCATAACTATCACCTTACTAACGTGTTTTATTGATTGTCTTGCATCTTGAATCTCTGCCCTCTTTCCTCTTTCCTCTTATGCCATGTCTTTTCTTAGCTCTGTCCCCTGGCTTTGTAATTCAAGACCTCAGCCTTTATCGCTAGGTCTCGCACTGTTTTTCGCTGTCCTTAATTCTACACTTCTGCATGTCTTGGCAGCCTATAAAATTATGAATTTGACATGTCTCTTTGATTCTACTTGGTTTTTTATTGTACTCCTTTTGGATTAAATGATTCATTAATTATAACTTCGAATTTGGATTAAGGAAAAAAACCTCTATTCCTTAAAATAATGTATTTTCTGTTAATTTGGTAGGTGGAACCAACTCATCTCCCCAAAATGTTCTGAGTTCATCAATTTCCTATAAAATAACTGATTCCCAATTCTGACTTTAGTAATAGAACAACCAGCTCCTTTTCACAATTTCTTAATCTCTTTCTTTTGAAAGAAAAATGTGTATAAAATATTTATTTTAGAGAACTTAGATATTTTGAAGAAACAATGAAAAAAAGATTGTGTTCCTAGTCATTTTTATATTATATATGCTGATTATGCTGGTATATTTTTGTTAATGGTCAGTGTGTCTTTGAATAAGTCAATAGGTTCTTTTTCTTTTGAGATTATGGGTTTAACATGATGAAACCCGGGTTAGACTTTATGTAATGTATCATGAGAGCAAATTAATGAAACCACCCCAAACACCGAACATTTACCCCCCGGGACTCATTAGAATGTTTGAGAGGTTCTCTGTTATGTTTACATTTAATTAATAGTCCTTTAAAGAGAAGGTGTGATAACATTACTAATCAGCAAGGTTAGAAATCTCTTGGGACTCGCCTTTGCATAAAAGCCAGTCAGGTGATGGCACACTCCTGCCTCAAAATAAGAGGGAAGATATCTATAGTATGATAAACACTGTGGAAAATCTTTATGAACCATCATCTCAGAAAAAAAAATTAGCCTCTTTTCTAATTAGAATGCATAGTTATTTTTCTCCCCTTGTAAGAAGAAGGTTTCTATTCAGTATTTGGACTGACAAAAGCAAATTCCAGAAAGTAAAATCTTCTTAAACAAATGGAAACTTTTTTCTCCAATAATCTTTATTTGTGGCAAAAAGATTCTGCTTTGAGTGTGACCTTTGTTTTAAGTTGGACATAAGTTCTAAAGTCTCAGGCACTAAGTTTCTATTCCATAAATAGGGCTGGAGTGGTTTCTCAGTGGGTAGAGCCCTTGCCTGGCATGCACAAGGACCCGGGTTCATCCCCAGCACCACATACACAACTAAGTGTCTGAGAAGCAAAAAAACACATGAGTAAGTAAATAAAATTGATTCTTTCTCTTTGTTACTCTCTCTTTTTTTTATAAAGAAGATTTTTTATTTTTTAAAGAGAGAAGGACAGTGAGAGAGAGAGAAAGAGAGAAACAATTTTATTTAGTTTTCTTCGTGGCTTTCATTGCTCTGAGACATTGTTGTGTACATGGTGCTGGGGTTTGAACTTATGTATTCATGCATGCTGGACATACGCCCTAACCACCAAGCCACTGCTCCAGCCCTGTCACTCTCTCTTAAAAAGAAAAAAAAAGAATATTCCATCTTAGTCTGGCGCAGTGGTACATACCTGTACTCACAGTGATGAAGAAGACTAAGGCAGTAGGATAGGAAGTTTGAGGCAGCCTCAGCAACTTAGTTAGTCCTTAAGCAACTTACTGAGATCCAGACTGAAAATAAAAAAATTAAAAAAGAATGGGGATGTGACTCAGTGGTGAAGTGCCCCTGGATTCAATTCCCAGTTAAAAAAAAAAAAAATCCACCCCACATGTTTCTACTCTGCCTGAGCTAAACCTAAACATTTTTAAATATATTTTTTCATAGAAATATATTATATACCTAAGAGTCCAAAAATCAAATGTGTTTTCATTTATTTTTAATGAGGAGTTGAGTTGTTGTACAATCATAAATGCATATAAAGTGACAATATGATATGCATTTGATCATAATCCAAAATCAACCCCACATCATCCATACCCCAGTCTCTTGATTATTCTATATTTCTCCCCAGAACAGAAGTAAATGTTGATATATGTGTGTGTATGTGTATGTGTATGTATGTGAATTTTCCAGAATTAAATGCTTGCATAAGTATTATTTGACTTCAAGAGGGGTTAAAGAGTATGCTATATTTTTGAAAGTCTCCCTAGACCCTTCCCTTTCCTCCATTCCTCTCTCTTGACCCCTCCCCATCCTACATATCTATGGTTCCCCTAGATTAGGTGTTGCTACCTTTTGTGGGTCTAGTACAAGAGCTTGACTGCAGTTCACCCAAATCTGGGTTTTGCTCTAGCCTCTAGAATTGAGGAAAAACATTGACCCTTGAATTTCTGGCTTTGACTAATTTTGATCAGCATTATTTCTTCCATTGCCATAATATTGTTGTTTCTAATAGCTGAGTAGAACTCCATTGTGTACATATATACACGACAGCTTTTGGATTCATTCATCCATTGAGGAGCATCTGGGTTTGTTCCATAATTTAGCTAATGTAAATTGAGCTGCTGTGAGCATTGATTTTGATGTGTCAATAATGTGCTTATTTTAACTCCTCTGGGAAAATACACAGAAGATGGATATCTGGGTCATAGGGGGGCTCCATCCCTAATTTTTTGGAGTCTCCACACTGCTTCAGAGTGGCTGTAACAGTGTGCAATTCCACCAACAGTATGCTAGTGTTCCTGTCTCCCCACATGCCCGCTAGCATCTTTTACTATTTATATTCATCATTTTTGCCAATCTGACTGATGTGAGGTGAAATATTAATGTAGTTTTGATTTACATTTCTCTGACTACTAGTGATTCAGAACACTTTCTTATGTATTCACTGGCTTGCTCAATTTTCTCTGTTGAGAAATTTCTGTTTAGCTCTCTGGCCCATTTATAGATTGGATTATTTGTGTTTTGATATCAAGTTTTTTAGTTCTTTATAAATTTTGGATATTAGTCCCATCAGAGGAATCACTGGCCATAATTTTCTTCCAATGGGTAGGTTCTCTCTTGACAATTTTGACCAACTCCTTGGCTGAGCAAAAGTTTTATAATTTAAGGCTTCACACTCGCTCATTAATGCTCAACTTTAATTCTTTCACTTTGGGAGTCTTGTTGAAAAAAGTTGTTGCCAACTCTCACATGCTGGAGTGTTGCTCCTACTTTTTCTTCTAGGAGTTGTATGGTAGCTGGTTTAATTCCTAGTTCCTTGATCCATTTCAGTTTGATTTTGTTTAGGGTGAGAGAAAAGGATCTAATTTCAATTTCCTACAAGTGGCTGTCCAGTTTGTCCAGCATCATTTGTTAAATAAACTGTTTATTTAACAAAATATAACAAAATGTTGTATTTTGACCTCCTTTGTCAAATATCAGATGTTTAAAGATTTGTGGGTTTGTCTCAGAGTCTTCTATTCTATTCCATTGGTGTTCATGCCTATTTTGATATTGGTACCATGCTGATTTTGTTACTACAGCTCTATAGTATAGTTTTAGATCTGGTATTTCAAAACCCCCTCTTTCATCTTTCTTGCTTTGTAATATTTTGGCTGTTTTGGATTTTTTGTTTTTTAAATGAATTTGAGAATTGCTTTTTCTATATTTGTAAAGAATAACATTCATATCTTAATGGGGATTACATTGAATCTGTACAACACTTTTGGCAGAATGGCTATTTTCTTTGTATTGATTCTGTCTAAACAAGAACATGGAACATCTTCTCATCCATTTTCTCAGGTCTTCTTCAATTTCTTCAATATTTGATAATTTTTATTGTAGAGGTTGTTTATTTCCCTTGTTAGATTAATTTCCAAGTATTTTATTCTTTTTGAGGATATGGTGAATGGGACCAATTTCCTCATTTCTTCTGCTTCTCTATTATTGTTGATATATAGGTAAGCTATTGATTATTGAACGTTGATCTTGTAGCCTGCTATTTTGCTAAATTTGTTTATAAGCTCAAGAAGTTTTCTGATGGGGTTTTTTTGGGTGTTCAAGACATAGGCTCTTGTCATCAGCAAAAAGGGTAGTTTGACTTGCTCTTTTCCTATTCTTATCCCTTTGATTTCCTTTCCTTGCCTGATTGCTCTGGCTAGGGTCTCAAGGACTACATTGAATAAAAATGATGAGAGCAAGCAGCCTTTTCTTTTTCCCAAGTTTAGTGGAAATTCTTTCAGCTTTTCTCTGCTTAGTATTATGCTAGCTGTGGGTTTGTCATATATGGCCTTTAAATAGTTAATATAAGTTCCTTTGATGCCTGTCTTCTCTAGAGTTTTTATCATAAATGGGTGCTGGATTTTATCGAAGGTCTTTTCTGCATTGATTGAGGTGTTTTTGTCATTAATTCTGTTTAAGTTATGTATCACATTTATTAATTTGACTATGTTGAACCAGACTTGCATCCCTGGAATGAAGTCCACTTGATCATGATGAATTAGCTTCTTGATGTGTTTTTGAATGTAGTTTGCTAGAATTTATTAAGGATTTTTGTGTTGATGTTCATCAGGGATATTATTTCAGAATTGTTTTTTTTTTTTAAAGATAGAGAGGATAGGGACAGTGAGAGAGAGAGAAAGAGAATCAATTTTTGTTTAGTTTTTCATGTGACTTTGGTTGCTCGGACACTTCATTGTATACATGTTGCTAGGGTTTGAACCTGCAGACTCGTGCATGCAAGGCAAGCACCACAACCTCTGAGCCACCGCTCCAGCCTCAGATTTGTTTTTAACTTAGAATACTTTGAATGGTTTCATTTGCCTCTTCCAATTAAGATTTATTTGTTTTGAACTTAATTTTAGGACTACCACTAATATTCATAATATTATTTAGGATGGTTTTTCTCAAAATGTTTTTAATTCAAGAGTGGAATCATCTAAAATCACAGAATAGATACATATCTAGGAAAATCTGTTAGTCAAGAAGGCCCTGAAATTCATTTCCCCCAGAATTTAGTTCATTCATTTATTCATTAATAAAAGTGGTTTAAACAGCGTGGGGGAGTCTGAGGAGAAATCAGGGAATTACAGAAGACAGTAACCATAAAAATAACTAACAAATATTAAGAAAACACCATTGAAATAAGACAATGAAAGAAGCCAACATCCAAATTGAACTTGAATATGCAGGCATAAGTTTTAGAAATTATATGGTTTTTGGAGTATCACAGAGAAAACTTTCCTTTAAATAATATAAACTTTTAATTTATTCTAAATATCAAAATTTTGCACGCCATCTTTCTTGCCAGGTTGTGTACGGAGATTTCCATGCTGCCAAGTTAACATAGAGTCAGGGAAAGGAAAAATCTGGTGGAACATCAGGAAAACCTGCTATAGGATAGTTGAACACAGTTGGTTTGAAAGCTTCATTGTCCTCATGATCCTGCTCAGCAGTGGAGCTCTGGTAAGAGATCTGATACCTAGTCCATAAATTGTCAGTATTTTTAATAAAGGAACTGGATGACAAAAATATCATGGCAGGCTGTTTTACTTAAGGAAAAAAATCCTATAATTACTAAGTATTAAATTTCAGTTGAGCTCAGTAAATATTTACTGAGTTTTCCAACATGTCAGACACTATTCTTGCTGTGCTGAATATAAATATGGATCTGATCCAGCTAACATTCTCCAGGAGCTAAGAGAGTAATGAGGAAGAAATGCAGTGATTATAAAACTGGGAGGCATTTGAAAGTGAAGTGTATACATAAAACTATAGCAAAATAAGAGCAATTCCACTTATGATTTCAGAATGGCACATGATGATGCTTTGCAAGGTTTAGAAAGAATAAACATTTTCATCCAAGCAAGGTGGGTGAGGGGAACCAGTGTGTAATGAGATCTTCAGGAAATTGAAAGTTGCTAAGCTATAAAGAATGTCGTGGGAGGAAGAGCAAGTACAGGTGGCCAGAGATGCTATGCAAATATAAGCACTGTCAGCTCTTGAAACAGCTTGCATGTTTTTACAAAGGAACATAATTGAATTTTTTAAAGCAAGAATGCGGAACGCTTCTCGACCTTGTACATCTATAAGTACCTTTTAAGCATATTGAAAGGGATCTGGAAGAACTATAATCTCCCTGACCTTTTTTAACATTTTTCTTTCCTGTGACCCCGACATAGAGGAGCCATTAGAAGCCATTAGGAGCCCACATTCAGCTAGATATGCTACTGGAAGTTCCATTACACTAAAAGCAGAATACTCAGGAACTTGACACATTGCCTCATAGTCTCTGTGGACCTGGAATTTGACTTTACTGCACTCACAGGCTAATACATTAACCTGTTCTTTCATGAATGCTGGCCGAAATGAGATGCCTAGGTCTGAGATATAGGACTTCATTACTCATGTCTCCAAGGTAGCATATGCTTCAAGCATTAGTGTTAGTTCTCTTGTCCCAGGTCACATAGTGACACAGTATATGCCTGGGTGAATCCTGTACCCCTAGAGAGTAAAATCACAGGCAAGGAACACTGAGCTGAAGGAAAACATCTTTTATACCAGTTTACCCCACTCTTTGTCTATCCACATCCCACAAAGTTATTTGCCTCAAACTCAACCCTGAGAGCAGTGTGAGAGAGCAGTCAGGGCGATGTATACTTGGTGTAGATGTCTGGAACACCCAGCTGCCATCGAAGGGCCTCAACAAATAGCCTGTCCAGACAAATCTGGTCTCTCAGAAGCAGAAGATAAGAAAAGCACTTTTTTGCTTCCCTGGTGTTGTGCAAGCAGGAATCTTAATATTCTCTATATCTTGTATTCCTAGTAACTGAAGTTCCTCCTATACACAGTCATACATGTGACCAAGACTTTATGAGAGGAGACAGAACACATGAAAATTTAGAGTAATCCCTTTCTCAAGATGTCTAAAAAGGAGATGACATTTTGGGGTGATTCAAAACTGGAATTCAAATGAGTCGTATGAGGAAAAAGAGCAGAGTATTTCTCAAGAATTTAATGTTTTCTCTTGGACAGTTTGCTAGTTAAGCTAGATTTTTTAAATACCTGTTTACAAAATAAATAAAATGAGTTATTATTGAGGACATATATATTGTATAATGAAATCTTTACATAAATTTCCTCATTTAGTTTTCAAACAACCCTAGAAAATTGCCATGTTTTCTTTCTTTTACCAATGAATAAGCTGAATACAAAATTTAAAATGTTTCTTACTGTCCAAAAGCTAGTAAACAACAGAGCTATAATTTGAGATCTAACTTCAAAGTCACCTTATTTTCATTCAAAAAGAGAACGCACCAAGAATAAAGGATTGGTAACTGAAATGACTAACAGTAAAACCTAAACCCCAAATCAGGCAGAGCCCACATGGTGGCATCCTCACCTCAAGCTCCCAAATCCACAAAATGGGTCCTGGATGCTTGGATCTCTGCAGCGGAGCCCTGTGTCCTGCTCAGAGAACAGCCAGGGAGCTGCACTCCATCAGGACATCTGCTCCTCACCAAGTCACTGCTGGTCCTGCTGTAAACTGCACCCCAGTACAGCAGCAGGCTTCTTCTTCACTGTGACGAAGTCCCTCCCTTCTCTTGGTACTTTAAGGACAGGTCACTTCTGTGGTTTCCACTCATGTAGCTTGCCTGATTCCTCCAGAACGTGGAGGAGGGAGCAGGAGGGTCTTGGGAGCTACAAGCCTTCCGCAGCGTTGCACTCCGCTCACTCACCCTCAGCCAGCCGACGACAGCTTCTCTGTGCGTCTTGGCAGATATGTCCATTTTCTCTACCCCAGCTTCTTGATTTTCTTCATTATTGATATCAACAGCTTGCAAGAAGTGCTAAGGAGAGTTTTTAAAGTATTGATAGCAGAACTTGGAAACGGAGGAATGAGAATGGCACATGCCCACAACCGTAACAGGTGATACCGTAGTAACCAATGAGGGTATATGTCCTTTGGCTTTCTTTCTTCCAATAAGGTAAATAGTGTTTCAACCCAGAAGGTAAAATTCTGAAAAGTTAAACCTATTTAGATCAATGGTCAGTTTCTCAGAGAGCTCGATTCTTTAAGCTCATTCAAATTATTTCCCAGAGGACTTATGACTACAATAGCATTGTCTGCCACTTATTAAAAGTTCTTGGACAATATAAATGTCATATTCATGAAGTGAATTTAATGGTGATTTGTAGAGTTTTAATGAAATATGGATGCTAGATTCAAAGGGAAAGAATCTGTTTCTGTAGCCCAATTGCGTTCTGTAACTCTGTTAAGCTACTGCAGTCATTAATTCAGCAAATCTTTTCTCGTGCCTACTATTTCCTTGACACAGGACTAGGAACTGGGATAAGCTCATGACAGCCAAAAAAAAAAAAGGTTCCAAATCCTAGAACTGGGTATGAAAGTGTGAGAAAGATGTAAAGGTTTATAATAGAGGCTGGCCTGGGACTATACTTAAATTACCAGGACTCCTCCAGTTTGGGGGAAAAGCAGAGTTGATGAAGATAGAAATCCTTATGTGTCAGATATCATGCTTCTTGCAGAGGATTATTAGTAATTTCATTCTTTTGCACTATTCTCTTTGCATCATAAAACAATGGGTGAAAAGACCAGAACCCAGTGACATTGGATAGCCACAAATCAGAAGAGGGACAGCTGACTCACAACAATATAACATTTTTTCAGTGTTCCCTATCACAATTGCATTTTCTATTTCTGTTAGGAATCGTAAGTTTTAAATTATGAATGAATTTAAATTCAAATATTATTTCCTTAGGCTTTTGAAGATATATATATTGAAAAGAAAAAAACCATTAAAACTATTCTGGACTATGCTGACAAGATATTCACCTACATCTTCATTCTGGAAATGCTTCTAAAATGGGTGGCGTATGGTTATAAGACATATTTCACCAATGCCTGGTGTTGGCTGGATTTCTTAATTGTTGACGTAAGTCTTTTGGAGTAAATTTTAAAACACAATTTATTCTTACTTTATGTTCTGAAAAATCTTTAATGATGTTATATATTAGCATATTTTAACTTTGTTAGTGCCATGTACTTTGAGGCCATAGGTTTATGTTTTTAAAAATGTTAGTATAACCAGAAGAATATACCTTCAAGAAAAATCCTTCACTGAATGTAAATTTTCTTCTGTCTGTACCATTCCAACATTCATAATGGACTTTTGCATATTTTTTATAATCAGAGGAAACATAATATTGAAAAAATACATGACCAGAAGATCATTCTTGTTAAGATTAAGAACAAAATGAAGAAGTAAAGGGGATTGGAATAGGAGTGGAAAAGGGAAGGTTAAAGATCACAGATTAATGAGATTAAAGAGACAAAATTCTAGATTGTCACAATATAAAATTAAAAGACAAAAGAGAATATAGAATGTATCAAGTCATCTAGTAAATGAGCTGAAATTTATGTACAAAAATGGCAGCTATGGCTCCCTAGCTTTATTTTGCAGGAAGGAAAAAATGGAATTTCAAAATACATAGATATAATGACAGAGAAAACCAAAAGTAGTCATGATTTCTGTCCCTATCTCAAACAAACACCTCTAGAATGGCAGTGGAGCAGAGTAGGCATTAATAATTTCAAATGATTAATTCAAAGGACTACTGAGTTCTTGAGATGATGGAAAATACATAAGCATGCTATTATTATGTATTATTTTTTTAAACAAATACTTTTTCCAGGCTTCTCACTGAGATAATTGAGAATGAGACCATAAACCAGTTTATGAGATAAGGGAATCTAAAATGGATATTAATAGCATACCACCCATTTTAAATAATTGGTTTGTATATAATATAGTCTATTTTATATTTTAATGATCTGATTTAATAACATTATTAATATATTTTATATTATTGGAGAAGGCATGACCTTGATCAATCTTATTTTTCTCAGTATATGTTTTTCAATTTTTGTTAGTTCCTATAGGTTTTCAGAAATCTAGCCTTCATGATTAGGGAAAAAATATGCAATCCTCAGTCAGTTTTTAGAAAATTATTTTTCACCTGATGCGTGGAATAATTAAAGGGGCACATGCAAATTTTTATACTATGAAAAAGTTGTTTAACATTCAAGTATTTGCATCACCATAGTTTTCAAAAAAGAAAAAATGCGTCATTCATAGATAATTATAAGTATGACCATAAATAGCAATAAGGAAATACACCCTGAACCTACCCTGAATATTTTTTATTTTTAAAAATTGAGAGGCTTATCTACAACAGTTATTCTCAAACTATGAAGTCTAAACTAAAAACATAGGCACATGTAGGTGGGAGCTCATTAAAGAGGTATAATCTCAGAACCTCTCTAAGACCCACACAATCACAATCTCTGGGATTGGGACCCAGCAAACTAGTGTAACAAGGTTTGCAGGTCAATCTGATGCATATTCAGGTTTCACAATTGTTCTTTCATTTGCTATTCAGAGAATGGTATCTTTGGATTCTGAAGGCTTTTGATTTTGAAACTTATTTTATCATTACTAATTAGTATGGGCACATATTTATGTATACACAAAGGTATGCATAGTTTGTTAGCTGGATAGATGCATATATAGAGAAGCATATAAATATTCTCAGACACAGATTATACTATACTTTTCTCAATCATACACATGTATTCAATATCAAAAGACTTTCAACAGTGGTTCAGGGTACTATTCTGCTACTTCCTTAGGAAATATTCAAATTGTAACCAGTATTTTAAAACTTTATGTTTTTTCTTTATATTTTTTGTTTCCAATTAAAATGGGAGCATACTTTTTTGTGTATTTAACAGGAAAATAATGAACTCAAATGACTGAATGTAATGGTGATAAGAGAAACAATTGGAATAGAAGCAATCAGTTTTATTATTTATAAGAAATTAAAAAGAAAAAAGTAGTGTCACATTTAATTAGATATCTGAAGTATCTATCTGAGGACCAGCACTTTAACATATCTTACTAGGGAATTTGGAAGCAATGATTTTTTTGTTTTTGCTCCTTATATAATTGAATATAAGGAAGTTGTATCAAAAGTGTTCCTCTTCTTCTTTGGGAAACTCAAATCTCCTAGTCGTTACCTTAGTTCATGTTGAAGGTACTTTAGACATTGTTCTTGGGCATTTTCTCCTGCTACCCAATGTGAAATAAATGAATATTTAAGTGGAGTTTATCCAGAAACTGAACACATTTACAGATCCAAATTCAAGGTCATTGAGGAACTCATTGTTCTTTTACTAAAATATACATTGATTTCTGATCATGTTCTATTTTCTGGAAAAACTTATGGTAAGAGCTTGGATTCTTATTGCATACAGTGTGGCTGGTCCCTGTGTGTGGGCTACATAATACAATAAAATTCTCACATATATAATTTCTTGTGAAGCGAGTGAGACCACCTACTCTCATACTCTGTTCAGGGTAACTGAGAATTTCTTCCACAAATAACAAGGAAGACCTTTAGTGCCAGTCTTGAGAAACTAAAGGATAAGAAGCAATCTTGGAAATTTGCCTTATCTCAAAATCACGAGTTTTCAGACTTAGATTTGGCTTAAGGTGACATTTTTGTGTCAGCTTCAGAATCACAAGCCTTGTTATGCTGTAGGTTTTATTTCAGTTGAACTTTTGATAGCCATTGTAATTAAATTTTCACATTTAATAAGTAACTATAACGATTGATTAGAAAAGTATGAAAATCATTATTTCTATTTAGATATAATAAACAAATTTCTTTCCCTCTGTTCTTTTTATTTTGGTTAACTTTTCTTGAAATCTACTTTTATATGAAAGTATCTATCTTGCCTAATTTTTAATGATAGAGTAGATAACTGTGTAGAAAATTATATTGTACTTGTTGAACTTCTCTCTGTGAACTTTGGAATTGACTTTTTCATGCCTTATCATTTTCATTGAAACAACTAATGAAAGATGTTATTTTTTATAGGTTTCTTTGGTCACTTTAGTTGCAAATACTCTTGGCTACTCAGACCTTGGCCCCATTAAATCTCTTCGGACACTGAGAGCATTAAGACCTCTAAGAGCCTTATCTCGGTTTGAAGGAATGAGGGTAAGAAAATAGTAAATTCCCTAATGCAAAGTTCTTATTTTTAAATGAGAATTTTAAAATGCTAAAAAGAGTGGGTATGTTTTATGGACTGTTCCTATTTACACACACAGACATATATATATATATATATATACATATATGTGGGCTGCTTATATGAATTAAGTGTGGATATACACATATACACATAGTAAGTAGTTCAGCACATTTTTCAACAAAATGACAAATCAATACAGTAATGCTTCCTTTCTATAATATTGTTAGGCAATTAGATGATACATACAAGTGACTTTTCCTTTTGTAAACAGAAATCTTCCCTGTGCTAAAATTGAAGTGTAAAGATCACCAATAGACCTGACATCACCTCTCACGTGCTAGTTAAGGATTTGCCTGTGTCAAGTGCTCAAGTAACATTTATTTAAGATACTAGCGTGGGTGGCAAACATAAGAAAGAAGTGAAGTAACAACAACTATCTTATTTAACTTCATACTTAAAATAACTATTCAAAGTTAGTTGAATTATATCAAAATTGGATTTAAAGAAAACGAAAGCTCTCGGAGTTTACTCCATATGCACTCTGCTGCACAGGACCAAAAAGAGACTCATTTAGCAGAGACAAACACGGTGAGATAAATAACAATGATGATCAACCCAGCTTTAAGGGTTGTATCAAGTCAACAATTTCATGACGTGCATGGAGGGCAGTGGCTGAATTTTCTATATTTAGTTCATATATTGCCACTGTTCTGGATTTTTCCCTTCTTATTTGTAGCTGCTTTCTCACGGCTCTTGTTCCTTCAGCCTGGAATGTATCTCCTTGCTGTCTCAACCCCAACTCAACACCTGATACAGCATAAATGCACATACCTTTAATCTTAATATGAGTTTGCCTTGTCCTTTCACCACCAGGTGCACTTCCTTCCTCTGTGATCACATGCACGAAACTCTCAATGTTGTTGCAGGTTCCTTTTTCCCTGACTGTTCTCTACCTGTGGTCTCGGAGCAATTCACAATCTGTCTGTCTCACTGATTCTTTAGCTGTGGGCACTGACCAGCTGTCAGAATCATCTGGCAATTTACTAGAAATGCAAATCTCTGGGCTCCAGTCTAGACCCTACTGAATCGGAAACTGGGATCAGAAATCTGAGCTTTACCCAGCCTAGCCTCATAAGAACATAGAACTTTCAGCCTAGTAAATCTTCCCTGATTCTTAATTTTTGAGCATTAGTAGAATGTTATGCTCTGTCTAGAACTTACAATTCATGCTTGGATTTGAGGAATGTTACATGGCATTTTCATAAACAGAGTACGCCCTTCCCAACCAAACCATGTCCTATGGAGATTAAGACAATCTATAAGTTTACACTATTTATCTTGGTTCTTTATCTATAACCCAGGCAAATTAGATTAAAGAGAATATTTTCATATATTTGGAGAAGCAAAAATGTTTACTTACATTTGCTCACTATGTGGAAGGAAATATTTCTTCATACGGTAGTGTCATTTTGGAGAACAAATAAAATAATGCATTTGAGGCATTTGGTAGCTAATTTCCTTGGCTACCTGAGACTCTTTAAGCCTACTTATTTTCCCAAATGACTTCTCATCAGAATGATAGGAACTTATTTTTCATCATTCAATTATCACACTTTCTTAACACGTGTTAGCTGTTGTGCTGTAAAAAAAGGTACAGAGTACAATGATCAATAGACCCAGTCCCTCAAGAGTTCATAGAGTCAATTGTCATGAGACAAACAGATAGAGAAATAGTATTCTATGACATCTGCTATGAAACGGTAAACACTGAATGCTCAGGAATCCAACAGAGGAGGAAATGACTGCCTGGGGAAGTCAAAGAAGGATTCACCGGAGTGATGTTGGGGCTATGATTGAAAGAATGAGCCCCAAATCACAGACAGGCAGGCATCCAAGGAACAGGTGCCACATGGTTGAAAGGCAGAGTTGAGTGTGCAAGGTGTTTTCGGGGCAATGACTAGAAGAATCAGTGTGCTTGTGAGGAAAGCATGGAGGAGAAGGTAGTTGGAAAGGGAGATAAAAAGGTAGCTTTGATAAAAAGGTAGCCCCTTTGAAACTCAGCTCTAGACCTGTTTTCCTAACCTTTTCTGGAGGTCATGTGCATTGTAAGGATCTGATGAAAGCATGCCATCTCTCCAGAAAGAAAGTGCAACCATGATGCTTTTCATATTATTTCACAATCTCATGGAGTCTCTATAGGTCCATGGACTCAAAAATAATTATTGCTCTGGTCACAGGGTTAACAAACCACAGCCCGTATGCTGATTGACTATTTTTATAAAGGATGTTTTATCAAAACAGACATGTCCATTTGTTTCTATCTGATCTCTGGTTTCAACAGCAGAGTAGAATAGTTGCAGCAGAGATCATATAACCCATACCTCCTAAAAATGTTTACAAATATGTTTGCCAACCCATGTTCTAGACCATTTCATAGGTAATCAGAGACCCCCAGGGTGTGCCCATTTGAAAATATGTTAGATCCTACTTAATATATTGAAAAAAAAAGAGGGACCACAATGTAATCGTCCTAACACATCAATCTTCAACACACTTGTACTCTAAATGGGGGCTGGAGCTGAAGTGTAAGAAGACAGGTAGTTTTGAAGGATGGGGTAGTTTAAGAAAATCTGGAGGCTGAGAAATGCTACAGAAGTTGTCATGGAGGAAAATCAAATGCAAGGTCACTGGGGACAAGTAGCAGAGAAAATGCTGAATGGCAGAAATAAAGAGAGTAATTATTAAAGACAAAGTGTGCCTCGTTTTTAACTGAAGCCAGCACTATCTGTATTTGGCCAAGGACTTACAATGATGTTGTTTTTAGAGTCAGAATAATGAATTCAAGAAGATTGCTCTCACTTTGTAGAAACACAAAAATCTAGAGAGCTCAAATCATTAAAAGACTCCCATTTTTAACTCCACTAAAGTATACTAGTAGTTTTTCTGGGTGAGGGAATGCTTAATGCTGGTAATTCTAGGATTATTGGACTTTAAGTGTATATCTCATTTGTTTACTGTTGATATTCATGTTTCTTTTCTAGAATGTACAGATTTTATGATTACACCTTATCAATATCAGGCATCTGGGTTTTTAAAATTTATTTAACCTATAATATCATCTCAGTCCCTTCGTCTTATGTTTTTGCTAATACTTTTATTGTTTTCAATGTGTAATTTGTAAACTCACAAATCATGGGACTCATGTCCCAATTGATCTTGCTTTTCACACTACTGAACAAATAGAAGGCATTTAATATATAATGTCAGGGAGGCTGGAGCCATGACTCAGTGGTTACAGTGCTTGCCTGGCATGCACAAGGATGCGGGTTCAAACCCCAGCACCACATACATGATGAAGTCTCGGAGCAATGGAAGCCACATGAAAAACTAAATAAGAAGATTGATTATCTCTTTCTGGCTCTCTCACTATCCCACTACATATGTATATGTAGTCTATTGATTTCATGCCTCAAAATGAAGCAGCTTTTCTCATTTTCTTTAATACTGCCTCCATGTTGCCTGTTTAATCTTTGTTTCCCAATCTCTCTCTCTTTCCTTTCGATGCTAGGTGGTTGTGAACGCCCTCATAGGAGCGATTCCTTCCATCATGAACGTGCTTCTTGTGTGCCTTATCTTCTGGTTAATATTTAGCATCATGGGAGTAAATTTGTTTGCTGGCAAGTTCTACGAGTGTGTTAACACCACAGATGGGTCTCGGTTTCCTCAGAGTCTAGTTGAAAATCGCTCCGAGTGCTTTGCCCTGATGAATGGCAGTACAAACGTGCGATGGAAAAACCTGAAAGTGAACTTTGACAACGTAGGACTGGGGTACCTGTCTCTGCTTCAAGTTGTAAGTGACCCTTTCGTGAATACTCAGTATTTAATGACTATTGAATGAAAGATATAAAATGTTGTTTAAATAATATATTCACAAGAAATTAAGAATAAAGTGCTATGCGATTTTTACAATAGAGTGGCTCTATCTTAGAACATGTGCCTGTAGACATTGTTAAGAAGCCTAGGTTTCTTGTATCAGAATTATGAACTGAGAGTTGGCTACTGGATGTCATTTAGATCCCCACTTTTGCACCATCAGAATGTTGCTTCAAAACTAGTCATTTTTGGACTTCAAAATTTACCCTACAAGAAAATGAGAGGCACTTCTTACTAGCATAGATAATCCATAAGAAATGAGAAACAAGTATTTCTGACCTTACTCACAAAATTCTCGTTCACGTTTGAAAAAATAAATGTTCATATCTAAAATTCACAGGCAATTATAATAATTTGGAAATAGGACCAAGATTTTGAAAGTGATTTCGGGAATCTGTCCTCTCTTTTAAAAACAGCATATTTTTATTACTTGTTTCTTTCCTCTTTTTTTATTAAGAAATTTATTTGTTGAGCAATCAAACAAGTTTCTAACGAAATAATATAATATATATATATATATATAAATTCTGAAAATTAGATTTACCCCCAAGAGCCCCCCCAATTACCCACCCTCATCCCTCCCCCCACCCACTTTCTAATACCTCTCTACGAATGCCTTAGGTTGTATGACATTACACCTTATCCAGATTTAAACATGAGAATTGACCTCCTTTCTCAATAGCCGGGGTCTAGCTCCAGCCTCCACAGATGAGTGAAAACATTCAACCCTTGGTTCTCTGGGTTGTGCTTATTTCACTCAGCATAATTTCCTTAAGTTGATGTCTTGAAATACCGCAAAAATTACTAATTTAACATCACTTAATATAAGTTGTAAGATTAAATAGACAAAGCTATGCTTATTGTAGCTTTGAAGTATAAGTTTAACATTCAGATTCTATGAATGTATTTACAGGCCACATTTAAGGGATGGATGGATATCATGTACGCAGCAGTTGATTCTGTTGATGTAAGTATGGATCAACATAATATGAAAGCTTACACTTTTTAAAATCTCCCTAGTTCAACTCAGTGGTCTTCAGAGTATGGCTTCATGCAGCTAGATTCAACTGAGAACATCCATCTGATACTAGCCTAGTGGTCATGTGTGCGCCATTGGAGACAGATCTTGACTCAAACTTTGATTCTAACACATTGCCCAAGCTCTGCAGTGGTGGTTGAGCAGATTTCTTTATCCCTCTCTGTCTCAGTTCACTCTCCTATAAAAATAAGATAATACAGTTCCTACTTCACAGCATTGTTATAAGAATTCAGGAAGAAAATGCAAGTAGAGCACTTAATACAGGCTGGCAATAAAAATCCTTAATATTAGTTCACTTATCTAAAACGAAATAACTATTTTTATCCATAGCTTTTGCTGTGTTTACATTTTAAAGCACCTTGACAGATTTTATATGAAATAAATTTCATGGTAAGAAAATTTAAAGACCACTATATAGTTTATATTGTCACACATTCTTGTGAAGAAATCTTTATAAACAAATGAAAAAAATCTAAATATGATATCATCTCCTTTACAGGTTTTCTGGAAATAAAAAAGCATACTTTAGCTTACTTAGTTACTAAATTTTTGTACCAATCTGAGAACAAGTACTGTATATGGGTAGGTCCTATGTAATCATCTGTCCATACATCTATGTATAGAGCATGTATCTATTAAATATTTGTTTGATAGTGAAAACATTTTTAATAATGACCAGGTTAAGCCAGGTATGGAAGCACACCCTGTTAATCTCAGTGACTCAGAAGACTGAGGCAAGAGGATTGCAATATTGAGTCCAGCCTCAGAAACTTAGCAAAGCCATAAGCAACTTAGTGGACCTGGGGCTGTCGCTAGGATGTGACTCAGTGGTAAAGCATCCCTTGATTTAATCCCCAGTACAAAAAAAAAAAAGTGACCAGATTAGACCTCAACAATGCTATGGCTTCTGAAAGACTGAGTTTACCTGTGATTGCCTTGTTAAGCCATGTGAAAATAGTAACAATGATCACTGCTGTCAACACACTGCCACCTTAATTTTATTAATTTTATAGGTAAACAAGCAGCCCAAATATGAATACAACCTCTACATGTACATGTATTTTGTCATCTTTATCATCTTTGGCTCATTCTTCACTTTGAACTTGTTCATTGGTGTCATCATAGATAATTTCAACCAACAGAAAAAAAAGATAAGTATTTCAAGTATTTTCATCACTGCGTTGAAAATAAATGACTGTTTCCCCTAAAAATAATGTAAAATTTAATTTAATATTTATTAGTAATTAATTTTGGTAGCACTTTATTTTTCAAATAATTTACCAAATATAATTACAGATGTTTAATTGTACTCATTTTTGTTTAGAAAATAATTTCCTAAGTCAATTTTTTAAGCAATATATCAACATAACAACTATTCCATTTTTTCCAATGTTCCCTATAGAGGATTAGAAGATTAAAAAGCATCCACTAACTCTTTATTCACATTTCATAAGTACTTATATGACTTTCTTCAGAGCCACTATTCTGTGGTATGTATTAGGTTGGAACTTAGGTGGGAAAAGCATAAGATATGACTTAGAAATTCAAGAACTTTATATTTCAGCATAAGAAGTGAAAATTCACATTTGTTGAATGTTATAAGCCAGGAGCTCTCCTGAAGATTTTTATTTCATTAGCCCTCACACTGACTGCCTTAGTTTCCTGGGGCTGCCATCACAAAATATCACAAACTGGGTCCAGCCTATCTCTCACAGCGATGGAGGCCAGAAGTCCAAAACCAGTGTTGGTATGGCCAGGCTCCTTCCAGAGCCTCTAAGGGAGGGTCCTTTCTCCATCTCCCGACTTCTCATAACCCAGGTGTTCCTTGCTTCCATTCTCTCTGTCTGTGGCTACATGGTAATCTCTCTCTGTGTCTTCATCCTTATCTAATAAGGGCAATACCATTTGTCTTTATTAGAGCTCTACCAAGTGCTGAGCAAGCACTCCCTCCATTTCCCCATGACTTCACCTTAACTTAACTACATTGCAACAACATTGTTCCAAATGAGGTCAACATTCTCAGCTACTAGAGAATTAGGACCTGAACATATTTTGGGGAGGAACACAATTCAACCTGTAGTATCAACCATAATAGTAATATTATTATGGATAATATCTCAGAAATGAGGAAAGGACAGAGAGGTTAAATAATTTACCTAAAATCATGCATCTAGGGCTAGGGATGTAGTTCAGAAGCTTAGTATTTGCCCAGTATGCAGGATGCCCTGGGTCCGATTCCCAGCACCACACAAACAAAACAAAGCGAAACAAAGGTCACACATCTAGATATAGAATCAATAGTATATCCCATGTATCTTGAACATTTATTCAGGCCCTCTATTATGTTGTATCCTTAAATATTCTAACATGAGATTATGGGAAGTGAATAAGAAAAATTATCAATAACAAAAATACATGTGAGAAGTCAGAGGAAAAGTAGATGGAGCTATAAAAAGGTCTATTAGACGTTACACTTGAGCAAGTCCTAGAAGATAGCATAGAAGACATGTAACAATGGGGATAAAGAATGGATAATACATATGAAGGAGACTGAAATGGGCCCAAGTGCACAGTGCAGATGAAGGTGGCAGCAGTTCAGGAATAGTAATGACCCATTCATTTTGTATGAAATTCAGACTTGAGAAATAAATAATTTAAAAATTGGGTTTGGACCATCTTAAAATCAGATGTGAGGGGTTGGACCAGTGACTCCACACTTCCCTCACATGGGTAAGGACGCCGATTCAGACTGCAGCACCAGGTACAAAACGAAGTGTCCGACCAACGAAACCACCAGGAAAACTAAATAAAAATGATTCTCTTTCTCTCTCTCTCTTAAAACAAAAGCAGATATGAGAAGTCATCTGGGATAATTTCATCAGGAGCTGAGATATCATTAAGGTATATGAGCAGCACATTGAAGATTAGGTTGCTACGATAATCTGACATAAAGTACCTTCGGTGTAATCTATAATATGTATCCCTTGTTAACCTCTCAGAGAGGTTTTGTTACTTATATATGATCTGCCAGAAATTAGTTTTATCATAAGTATAACTCCAGAGCTCCTTTATCCAAAGATCACAGAACTGAACTTTAATAAAAATTAATCTAGCCAGGCACAGTGGCACACACCTGTAATTCAAGGGGCTTTGGAGGCTGAGGTAGGAGTATCTCAAGTTCAAAGTGAAGACCTAAGCAATTCAGTGAGACTCTGCCTTAAAATAAATTACAAAATGGCTAGGAATGTAGCCCAGTGGTAAAATGTTTCTGGGTTCAATTCCCAGTGCCTTCTCACTAAACAATTAATCTAGCAGTGATTCACAGAATGATTGAGGAGAGATAGGTTAGTTCAGACTCTGTTTTACCTACTTCCGGGCCACATCTGCAGTATCCAAATTAGTCCTTCGGGGCAGTGTAGAATAGCAGGTGTATTCAACCAAGACATTTCAGCGGGTAGGTTCTATGGGATGCTTATGATTGGTAAGAGCATAGAATTGAAGTATTGAGCTTCTGGTCAATTACTCTGGCTGTGGCACCATCTACAAGAAAGGAGACCTTTGAAGATTGACAGGTTTAACTACAAGAGAAATGATTTCAGATACTGGTTTACTACCTAGGAGGACCGATGTGTATGCATTAAAATGTCATTAGTGCACATGACTGACAAGCATGGGAAGACATCTGTTTACCTTTAAAGACTATTTTTCCCCACAATTCAATGGTGTCTCTTAATACCTTTTTAGCCTTCATTCTTTGATCTCAACTTCTGGATCTACCTACTTCTCCTTCTAATAACCAATTCCCACTTTACTAGATATTTTTTCAACTGTCATCCATATAAGTACTCCCTTCATCTTTAATAAATTCACGTGAAATTCAGATTTTAGTAGTCAATCATAATGTAAACTACTAAAAATTAGAAAATAAATTATATATTGGTTCAAAATTCAAAAGTGAATATTCTGTGATGTATTTATAGAAATGCCTAATACAGATCTGGACACCTGAATAAATTCTAAGTAACAGCAACCCCTTTGGTAACTATAAAGGTTAATAGCAACTGCCCTACAACACGTTGAGTATCCTTTACTCAAAATATTTATGACTAGAAGTGTTTTGTATTTCATACCTTGGAATATCTGCTTGCAAACGCACGCATGTGAGTGTGTGTGTGTGTGTGTGTGTATGTACATGCACATGTGTGAGTAATGAGATATTTTGGGAGTGGAACACAAGCCTAAATGCAACATTCATTTCATTTAATATGCACTTTATACACATAGAATGAAGGGAATTTTATATGACATTTTTAGTGTATCTGCATTTTTTTTGCTACCTATCACATGACATCAGGTGTGGCATTTCCACTTGGGGCATGACAGTGCTTAAAAGGTTTCAGATCTTAGAGCACTTCAAATGTTGGATTTTTGGATTAGAAATGTTCAACCTATACTACCTAAAATTTACTGAGTGCTAATCATGGACCACAGCCCATGCTAATTGTGTGGCATTCACTCTCACAATTGATACTCTTAATAAGTGAATGATGCAGCTCTTCTATTAACATGAGGTGATTTGTATGTAAAGAGATTTAAAAACTTGCCTCTGCTCAAGAGAGATGAACTTTGAGCAAAGATGATAAAACACTAAACTGCAGTTTTATTTAGCATGCAGTGCGTTAGAGAGTATAGGATATAAAAAGACCAGCCTCACTTACAGAATTTCTCCCACCTGGGCTTTTTCACAAGGGGTGCATGTTGCACAAGGTCTGTATACTCCATAGCAAAAGGGAACAAAGCAGCAACACGGGTTCTCCACTGAAACATTTCAAAGTCTCTTAGTTCTATGCCTCCCCCATCTTGTTGACAATCAGGGTATCATTGGAAGAAGACATAAAATCTGCTACTTTGACTTTCACTTCTAATTCAGAGTTCTCATTTGATATGTTTTAAACATGCTATGATAACTCAGCCTCCACTAATAAGCAATACAGAATACTGGGCTTCTCTGGACTTTGGCCTTAAGGCTTTCCCTTATGTTTAATATCAGTAGATCCAATGAATGCTAAAATTACATGAACACTGCATGTTAACCAGAGGAAAGTGAGCTAAAACCCTGTAAGAACACTCTAAGGCTTGTTACTATTACATATTTGATGAATAAGTAATGCAGTGTACCGGGACACTGGATATTACTTAACCCAGGAGGCAAAGGGAAGCAATAAATAAGTTATCATCAGCTCCAGGGTCCTACAAATTAAAAAGAATTTCACAACTATAAATTCTCAAAAATGAATTATTTGAATAGGAATAATCTAAATTAGAATGGATTATTCTATTACAGATAACTTTAAGAACTTAGCAAAGACTAAAGGAATAACCAAAACTTCTGTCTCCTTCATGAGATTTCGTCTTTTCCAGTATAGAAATGATTAGAAACCTCATTTATGTGCTACCTTTCCACTATAAAGTCATAATGATTGTATTTTCTTTCATGTAATCTATCAGAAAGTTGTTCACTTTTTATTAATTCATTATTGGTATCTTCCTCAATATCAAGAACTTTATTGTGCATTATGGTGTTATCCAACAATGTATGCTGCAATTCATGTTTTGGATGTTACAAAGAGTTTTTTGAAATATAGACATAGATATAGATGTGGATATAAACATAGATAAAGAAACATAAAATACCAATTGTGTATTCATTTTTCTCTTGCAAAAGATCAGTGGCATGCTAAAACAAATATAAATGAATGTAAAGTGATAATAATTTACTTCTTTGTTTTAGCTTATCCTCTCTATAAGAACCCAAAATATTTGCCAGCTCCTCAAAGGAGATATTTACCATTATTAATTCCTATATATGGCTCACTAATATAGTTGTTATTTTACAATAAAATGACTGGTGAGACAAGTAGATAAAAATATCAGCACATAATCTAAAATAACATAGGTTAGTACATAAAAAGATAATGGAACCAATCATTATTATATATAATATATGCACATTGTGTATGGAAACTCATGTGACTATATATAGGTAATTGTTTAAAACATTCTGTTTATAATACCATGGCAATAACAAAATACATTTTATTTCTACATTGATTCTGATTTTAAATAGATTTGTTTTATTTCTTTACCTTGGAGGTCAAGACATCTTTATGACAGAAGAACAAAAGAAATACTATAATGCAATGAAAAAGCTGGGGTCCAAGAAACCACAAAAGCCAATTCCTCGGCCAGGGGTAAAGAAATGTTATACATTAACATATATGTATATACATTTATGTTAATTTTCAAATTATTTTAACTTGTTGTTAATGAATATTTAAATGTATAACGATGCTTGAACAATTCTCTACTTTCCATATTATTCTTGTTTCTTCCAGAACAAATTGCAAGGTTGTATATTTGACCTAGTAACAAACCAAGTTTTCGATATCACCATCATGGTTCTGATCTGCCTTAACATGGTAACTATGATGGTGGAAAAAGAGGGACAAAGTGACTACATGACTGTGGTTTTATATTGGATAAATGTGGTTTTTATTATCCTTTTCACTGGAGAGTGTGTGCTGAAGCTCATCTCCCTCAGACATTACTACTTCACTGTGGGATGGAACATTTTTGACTTTGTGGTTGTCATCCTCTCCATTGTAGGTAAGGCCATTTGTTAATCAGGTTTTAATTTTGAATAAACTAAACTCCATCTATGCTCAGAGAAGTGTCTGAATGCATGCATATAAATTTACTTTGGAGTAAATTAGTATAATGAAGAATGAAGGAACCTTAGAGATAAAGCTGAACCTGTGTTTCAGAATCCTTGGGTTCACCCCTACAGGCCTGAAAGCCCAAAGCTGCAATATGTTGGGAGGACATAACACCTGTTGATATTCAGTCTCCAGGCCTACCCTTCACAAAGCTAGCTAGAATGCTTATGTGTAGATGTGCCTTGGAATTCAGTGCAGAATCTGAAATTGCATTCAGTTTTGATTAGCTTTGATAACACCCTGAATTCCCCTCCCAAACCCATCGTAGGCTCTTTCATAAAGGTTTAACCTGCAGAGAGTTAAATCTTGCCGTGTACGGTTTGGGACACACCATTGTCAGCAAAAAACACCAATGAGGAAGCAGAGGGATGAAGATGAATCAAACGACGCAAAAATGGTGTCAAGTAGAAAATATGTAGAATTAGATTTTTTATGTACTGGGGGTTGAGTCCATGTCCTTGAGCATGCTAGGCACAAGTTCTTCCACTAAATTACATTCCCAGCCCTGGGAATTGATTTTTAACCATGAACTTGAATAGTCTTTTTCTATTCATGACACAAGCCTGAGACTATCAAGAACATTGTAATAATGGATAGGACTAGAAAAATCAAATGTATATACATTAACATATATGTATATCCAGCAGGAGGATACTCATCACACACAAAAATGATTGAAAGACAAATAAGAAATGGGGAATTTTATGCAGTGCTCAAGTCAACAAAGAATCAGTACTTTAAATAGGTAAATAGCTTTTGTAGATCAATAAGAATACAGTAAATATTCTAATAGAAAAATAGGCAAGGACCTTACTCAGCCAAAGGTAAAAACAGCCAATAAATATACAGAATATCCAATAAACAAGAAAAAATGATAGACTATTTTCTAAAAAACACAAATAAGTCATAATAGACAAATTTAAATGCCATAAAGATTTTCTCATAACATTGTAAAGAAATACAGTGCTAGACACAGTGGCATGCCCCTGTAATCTCAGTGATGGGGGACATTGAGACAGAAAGATCAAAAGTTCAAAGCCAGCCTCAGCAACTTAATAAGATGCTGTCTTAAAATTAAAAAAAAAAAAAAATTTAAAAGGACTAGGGATATGGCTCAGTGGTAAAGTTCAGTGCCCCCTATTGGTGAGTGTCAGGTATAACCACTTTCATGTGCTGCTGTTAGTATTAGAGACTTTCTCAACATAGTTTTAGCAATATTAAGTGAAATTTTAAATATACTGATGGATCCAACTCCTGTTTATTTACTGTTAAAATACATACCCATGCATCTAGAAAAATATTCCTATTTAGATAATCATTTCAACCAAAAAATTGGAAGTAGGATAAACACTGTTCTTCAATATGTGATTATTTTGACAGAACTTTATACAACTCTAAGAATTGTCATTTGTATAACAATATCCTCATGACATGAAGAAACTAAAACATGTCACAAAGAAAAACTACAAAATCAAATGACACTATTATGTTTGTGTGTGCATTTGTAAGGGCATATTTGTATACAAAAAATGGAGTGTTACTCAAAGTACTGAATATTAATTAATTATAATTGGTGGCATTTAAGGTGATTTATATTTCCCTTGTAAAATTTCACTTTACTTGAATTTTCTACATGAGCAGGTATTATAATTTAAAAAATTATTGAGATGGAAAGAAAGGGTCCATGAACTTAGCAAAGTGGGGAAGATGTGAGACAGCAGTTATTCTATTTGTTTTCCTTTGGAATTGTTCCATCTATTAATTGCTAAGAAATTGGTTCAATTTAAAATAATAGTTCTGAATTCATAAGAGATTAATATGATAGAAAAAACCATTTAGAACTGTGATAATTTGTACCATGAATATTTAAAGATTTCCCTTTCATTTTTTCTGTGCTCCATAGGAATGTTTCTTGCTGAGCTGATAGAAAAGTATTTTGTGTCCCCTACCCTGTTCCGAGTGATCCGTCTTGCCAGGATTGGAAGAATCCTACGTCTGATCAAAGGGGCTAAGGGGATCCGCACTCTGCTCTTTGCTTTGATGATGTCCCTTCCTGCCTTGTTTAACATCGGCCTCCTGCTCTTCCTGGTCATGTTCATCTACGCCATCTTTGGAATGTCCAACTTTGCCTATGTTAAAAAAGAAGCTGGAATTAATGACATGTTCAACTTTGAGACCTTTGGCAACAGCATGATCTGCCTGTTCCAAATCACCACCTCTGCTGGCTGGGATGGACTGCTGGCACCTATTCTCAACAGTGCCCCTCCTGACTGTGACCCCAAAAAAGTACATCCAGGAAGTTCAGTTGAAGGAGACTGTGGGAACCCCTCTGTTGGGATTTTTTATTTTGTCAGTTACATCATCATATCCTTTCTGGTTGTGGTGAACATGTACATCGCTGTCATCCTGGAGAACTTCAGTGTTGCTACTGAAGAAAGTACTGAGCCCCTGAGTGAGGATGACTTTGAGATGTTCTACGAGGTTTGGGAGAAGTTTGATCCCGATGCAACCCAGTTCATAGAATACAGCAAGCTCTCTGACTTTGCAGCTGCCCTGGATCCTCCTCTTCTCATAGCAAAACCAAACAAGGTCCAGCTCATTGCCATGGACCTGCCGATGGTCAGTGGAGACCGGATCCACTGTCTGGACATCTTATTTGCTTTTACAAAGCGTGTTTTGGGTGAGAGTGGGGAGATGGATTCTCTTCGTACGCAGATGGAGGACCGGTTCATGTCTGCAAATCCTTCTAAAGTATCTTATGAACCCATCACAACTACACTAAAACGCAAACAAGAAGATGTGTCTGCTACTGTCATTCAGCGTGCTTACAGACGTTACCGCTTACGGCAAAATGTCAAAAATATATCAAGCATATATATAAAAGATGGAGACAAAGATGATGATTTGCCCAATAAAGAAGATATAGTTTTTGATAATGTTAATGAGAATTCAAGTCCAGAAAAAACGGATGCAACCCCATCCACCATCTCCCCACCTTCATATGATAGTGTAACAAAGCCAGACAAAGAGAAGTATGAAACTGACAAAACAGAAAAAGAAGACAAAGGGAAAGATGGCAAGGAAAGCAAAAAGTAGAGCTTCGCTCTCCATTTTGTTTACAACCTGTGAAGGTGATTTATTTGTGTCAATAAGACTCTTGTGAGGAGGTGTATGCCAAACTCTTTTCATCAAAACATTCTCAAAGGCAGTCTAGTAACTAGCTCCGATTCACTAACATAGGTGGGCAGCATTAGTGGATGATTATTTTTGCATTGCTAATTGATTGTGCAAGAGTTCTATGAGTAACTCAGTAGGGATTATTGATTACAGCAAAAAAAGGTGATCTAATTTTTTTAATATATCAGATGACCATGTAGAAAATTTTCACATCTGTCTACTTGACTTCACTGAACTGTAATTATAACCCTGCTTACATACATGTGCACACAAGTGCAAACACAGATATGAAAATATCTATTATTTAGAAATGAATAAAAGTATTTGCCTTGGTTTTAGAATGAAGTTCCTGATATAAGTAATGGACATCAGGAATGAATATTTAGCTAAAACAATTTGTTATTAGAGAACTATTATCTTTTATCCATGTACAGAGGTCATTCTATGATTTGAGGTGCTCAAATTTATTCTTTTTTTGCATCAGAACAATTTATATGTGCCTATAAAATCCCATGGGATTAAAAACACACATAGGCTCTTAATTTCAACAAATTCTTTTGATTTACCTGAAGTTACTTTTATCTTGACTCAGAGACTTACCTTTAGAAAACTGAATTTCATAGCCTGTCTTTTTTGTTTTGTTTTGTTTTGTTTCTGTTGTGTTTTGTTGTGTTCTATTTTGTTTTGAGGTGGGGTCTCATTGTTACCCAGGCTTCCCTTGAACTCCTGGGCTCAAGCAGCCAGCCCCCTCAGTGCCCAGAGTAGCAGACCACCACACACATTAAGTCTGTCTTTTTTATCTCACACTTTGTTCATACAATAACCACAGAGCTTGAAAAATTATTCTAAGTATATATCATATTTCTCAAAAGAAAAATGAAGATAATTAAGAGAAAAAGCAATTGATCAATGTCTATTTACTGTTATTTATATAGTCTAGCACAGGACTGTGCTGTTCAACAATACAAATAATGGCCCAACTCAATCTCTTTTGTCACATTTATCTTCTTTTTATACAGTTTTATTTAGTCATCCTTTAACTCTAAGCAATTTTGATGTTTTCATTCAATGAAATGCTTCCCAACATGCAATTATCTATTTCATACTAGAGTGCAGGTCTGGGCAAATAATGACTTGACCATGGTATTTCTTGCATCACTTAAATACTATTCAGAAAGTGTTTGGCAAATTTTCATGTTATGCTTGCCAGATGTTACCTTCTTGCCTCATAGAAGCAATCAATTTGGACCTCTTTTCTTTCATCTACCAAATAATGAAGATGTCACTTCTTCCTCAATATTCTTTAATATGAAGTTTATTTTGCATTAAACAATAAAATAGTCTGGGCTTATAATTTTAAAACTATATATTTATTGGGTCTGGAGCAGTGGCTCAGCAGTGACTGCACTTGCCTGGCATATGTGAGTATGCAGGTTCAAACCCCAGCAGCACGTACACAATGAAGTGTCACAGCAACGAAAGCCTCTCTCTCTCTCTCTCAGTCTCACATTCTCTCACTGTCCCTCTCTCCTTAAAAAAAAAAAAGCACACATTTATTTTGCTCTAGCTATAGTCATCCTACCAAGAATAAGAAATCTAATTTCTAAAAAAAAAAAGCCCTCATCAATAGTTCAAAAAAATAATTAATGTCCAAAATGCATTTCTCATGAATTTATTCCAGAAATATGAAATCTTTCTTCTATCAAGTTATCCAAGATTAGATAAAGGTAGAGTTACATAAGTAGAAAAGTAGCTTCATATAGAAGATTTTTGAAGAAGAAATTTGAACCAAATGCTTAAAACATACTTCATAAATTTACTTTTAAAATTTTAAAAAATAAAAAATTTTACTCATGCAAGTAATTAAACACATTTTTTCTGTTCTGTGCAGTTTTTTAAAAACTATATTTAATCATTCCTGTAGAGATGAAGAGACTTGAATAGAGAATGAGAGATGTGATAAGAGACTAAGAAATACAGCCATGAGAGAGACAAATAAAACAAAAAGCGACATTTTCACAGGTCTTTATGTGTAGAATGTTTTTAAGTTGTGATGTATTTTATAACACCCATTCAGGAGATTGTCACTTCCTAAGTTACCTATGAAATTAAATCTAGGACCAAAATTTCTTTACACCTATCTATATTCATTCATCTTAGGTTATTTTAAATTAATATGAAAGGTATAATGCAGTGTTTCACTAGACTCTATAAAGCATTGCATTACATAGCTGCTAAGCCTGTTGAAAATAGGTTTTGACAATTTAATTAGGGGATCATACAAAATATATGACATTTATAAGATTTTTCAATTAAGAAGTTTGGATTTGCTTCATCATCATTTTAATCCCATGTAATATAACAGCTTTGTGCATTTTTATATGATGCAGTATGAAAAGATGTTTGGTGGGCAGGTTTATCTGTGATTTATTATTAATATTTTTACATCGCCTGGTTTTATGTAAAATAAAAAACATTGGCAACTATATTTTCATCATCAATTTTTCTTAACATTTAAAAAATTATAAAATTTCTCTTTTTTCTATTTCTTTCTGAACTATAATTTTTTTTAAAAAATATACCACAGTTAGATTTTTTTATATGTTTGTCCCAGAAATGACTGCCTGTGACATTATATCTATTAAAGATAGTATTTGACACTAAGAGCTCATTAAGTAAGGCTTTATGCAAAATTAGAGTTCTCCTTTCATGAAAATCACTGTTTGTACTAATTAAAATCTTACCCTTCTGAAGGCAGTCATACTACCACATAAATTACATATTTTTTGAAGGTACTTTACTTGATGATATAGAAAGGCAATTACAATGAAATTTTAAAGTTAGAAAAAATAGAATGTTTGACCACAAATTCATGTATATATAATTTGGATGAAAATAGGAGAATCTCATTTTACCTTTCTGTCTGTTACCTAATTTGCAGAAGTGTAAATGATGTGCAGGCTGTTTCTAAGTACTTAATTGTTGAAAATCTCAATGTAAAATGTTTAGCAGAATTTTATAGAATTTTGATAGCTTTATTAAAAACTCTAAAAATAAAATGCATATGTAAATAAAGCAGTCATTAATACAAATTTCAGAGAAATATTAATGGAAGTAATGAAAAGAGTCAGCTAAAGTAGGATGGCCAAGAAATTGAACTGAGTTTAGGAACTATATTTAGAGACACCAATTTTTTTAAATATCTATGGTTCATTATGTTATTATATTCTTGAGGAAAACAATCAAGAATTGCTTCATGAAAATAAGTAAATAGCCATGAATATAATAATGTTGTTTACATAGACTTGTTCACAAATTTCGTAGATCTGTGAATGCTCAAAATGTTGAAGTTTGTCATAAAGTATATTGTAGTGACCCTTGAGATTTACACATTGTAATAGAATCTAAAAATAAAAGTTATAAAAATAATATCATGTTTGCATGTATTTTGTTTCAGTGAGAATAGCCTCTGTAAAGGCAGATTCAGGGCCTCTCTAATGGTAGCTAATAGCCTATTTTCTTTCTTCCTTCCTCCTTTTTTTGTTTGTTTGAAAGACGTACAGTTTCAAATATCCTCCATAAGATGTATTCCTAGATAGGAAACATAAGGATAAATAATATAGATATCCAAAGCAATTCATCAAAATGCAAAACAGGATTGATGCTAGAGGAGAAAATTGGTCCTGGAAGTGAAAATACCTGAACATTTAGCCATACAGTGATATATATATATATATATATATATATATATATATATATATATATATATATATTTGCTATTAATAGTATTGAGAGGTTTTGTCAGATATATAATGGCTAAGAGTTTCTTACAACCAGAATTATATTTGGATCCCAAATAAATCCTCTGAATTTCTTGAACTCATTGTTTAACCTAAATAGGCCCCAGCTTTCTCATCTGTAAAATACAGAAAAGAGTACTTACTTCACGATATGGTTATATGTGCTCATTGCTGTGTGTCTTAAAAAGGCAAACCACTTAGAGCAATGCCCAACAGTACAGAATCAAGAATTAATATTAGCAGTGGTAATAGTGTGGCAGCCAATTTGCTACTAAAAATGTAAGAGCCCAGGCTACCTTTGTAGTGTACAGGAAGACAATGCATTCTATATAAATGTTAAATAATAAAAATATTTCCTCTGTCTCATATGGCTATGTGTAAACATAGTACCTAGAAGAGTTTCATGCATCCTGATGATAGGTAGTAAATATTTAAGGATGTAGATATTTCAAAATTTAGCTAGTTTTGAGATCTGTGAATCCAAACATTAAGGTGAAATCAGGAAGCATGCATGTTTACAAAGAGTTAGCTTAGTCCAAGAAAAAAATTGCACTTGATTTTTTCTCATACTTAGCTGAGTAGTTAATATAGACCTCCCTTTATTCTTAGCTATGCGCATCCAGTCGTATTAATGACCTTTAAGTAATATTCTAGAAATTATTGCTGCAGTGTCGGCCTATTATTTCAACTTAGTGCATTATTATCATAGCTTGTAAAAAGATGTGAAATATTCCCACGGAATGTGCTGTACTTATAGTTGTGATAGTCTACAAAATTAGCCCCTGAATAATATAATCTATCTCAACATAACTAATTGGCATGTATATTAATCTGCTAAAGCGGAAAAGATAAATTCTTCTGTACTATAAATAACACTGTGCCATAACTTAAACAAAGTGAGCTGCAGGGTCCATGGTCATCTCTCTCAAGGGAGGGGGAATTATATTCAAGCTATATAGCAGAGAAGGCCTTTGCTGCAACAGCATTTGATGAACCCAGGAAAGGAAACATGACTGGTAGTTAAAAACAAGCAACAGAGCAAATGTGCTACAGTTAGCTGTATTCCTGACTACTCTGAGAGTGGTATGTTCATTAACAACCAGTCAGAGAAAAAAAACTAAATTTAAGAGATTATTATGCATCTGTAGGATCTACACTATGTGCTTTAGCTTGATTCTCATTTAATATTTTATAAATGATTGAAACAATAAAATAATGGCCAATAATTATGCAGAAAAAAATCAGAGTTGTTTTACAACTTAACCTAGTAGAATTGAGGAAAAAATTATTCCTGTTCTAGATATAATATTTGCTCACATATCCTAGTTGGGGTTTTATTCCTACAAAACAAAGTATCAAGTTAGTTCAGTACTATTCTTTTTATGAAAATATAATTTTTCTCTACAATAACATCATGATTCATTTCTATTTTCAGTGATATACAAAATTTGGAAATTATGGGAAAATATATTCCAATATTATTAAGAAAGCTTCCCAGTTAAATTATAATTATTACCGAATACTTTCAACTTGGGTTTCCTTGTGCCAATTAAAAAAAACATTATTTTTTGTTATGGATGACTCTTCAATTGTTGAATAATCTCAAGATTTATTCTCCTACTTTTAAATATCTTGTTTTCTGCTTTTAAAAAATAATACGTGCTTTCTCCACCCTTGGCCTGTTCTAGAGAACTGGTAGTCCTAATGTGAGAAAGAACTACATTTTGCTCATGCAAGGAAAGGCTACAAACCATCTGTGATGTGCTTATTTCATCTAAACTTTAAAAAGTGAGGCACAGGGTATGGGATAGAACATGAGTCTCTATATAAAAAAAACAGGATTCTATTCTCAGGCTCCTACCTCACAAAAGATAACTTGATAAATTTGAGAAAATAAATTTTATTATTTTAAGCTGTTAAATTAGTTATAATTTTCTGTGAAGAATGGGAATACAAGTACTTTTTTCTGTCATTCATTATACCAGGCTAATGGTAAAAGGAGAGGGACTCCAGAGAGAAGTCGGTATATTGATCTCACTTACAAAGTCCTTACATGTAAAGTAAATGCCAATCTTTGCCTTATTAGACATTTAAAGGAGAGCATTTTTTCTATTATTACTATACATGTCCACCATTCACTGTACCTTATTCTTGGCATAAAGGCCCCTTATCTGTCAATTTATAATCACAAATCAAAGAAGATGGGTAAATTTAAGTGATATTTTCTCCAGATTAATAAAAAAATACTTGGCCCACTTACATCTTTAAAATTTAGGCCAAAATCTACAGCAAGCATGTGCTAAAATGTTTTATGTGGAACATATAAATATTTCCATGTAAAGACACTTGCTATATTTGTAAAATAACTCACTATAGCATATCACAGATTGGCAAAAGTCATGAGACTTTTGAGTCAAAGATAAAGGATAGATTATTATTCATAGCAATAGCCAAGGTATTATCATTTTTGTACTAGGTCCTATCTTAGTCCAGATTGGTATAATAAAATATAATCAACAGGATTTTATTTCTAGCACTTCTGGATGCTAAGAAATCCAAGATCAAGGTCCTGGACATTATGGTTCACAGGTGGGTTCCTTACCTGGCTCACGAATGCTACACTCTCTGAGACCTCACATGAAGGAGAGAGCTAGCTCGGTTCTCTCTTCCACTTTTTATAAAGGTACTCATTCCACGATGAGCTGTCTATGTACCTATATCTATACCTTCCTTCTCAGTTGTTGGGATCACCATCCACCCAGTTGTCCATGCTAGTAAAGTAACCCTCTTCCTCACCCCTCCACATTCACTCACTCAGACCAGTTATTCCTACCTCCTAATTATAATGCACATCCATGCACTGCCCCTAATTTTCATTGCCAACCCCCAATCCAATCCATTGTTACCTTTAACCTTCTTGATTTCATCACCCAAAATTCATTTCTGCCTTACATCTAAATCCATTATCAGTACAATAGTTAAAGTGGATTTTATTTAAATTATAATTTCTCTGCTTGAAATTCAGAAACAGTCCATCACTGATGTTATGATAAAATTTAAAACTCATGCAAGGTTTTGCCAGTCCTGCGCTATTTTGTCTGTAATTTCTGTTAGGCCTATCGGTTCTCCACAATGACTGCCTCTCCTGCCTTTTATCTTATTTTTACCCTGTCTTATTCTGTGTGCTTTGACCTCAATAACTTTTCTTCAACTTGCAGGGTATTCAAAACAAAAATATGATCTATGGTTATGTCAAGTTAAATATCAATCAGAGAAAGATTTTCCAAAATAGATCAAAATTTATTTGGAAATTGGAGAGAACTGCAACAGAAATCCATGTGCCATAATAAGTAAACTATGAGTGAATTTGAAGTAGTTGAGGCAAAGAAAAATGTTTTCTACAGATGAACAGATGAAAAAAGGAGAATACGGAGGACTAATAAGGTGTTTTTTGTTTGGAGCATTTTGGTTTTTTTTTTTTTTTTTTTTTTTTTTTTTGGTACTGGGACTTGAACTCGGGGGGTGCTTTACCATTGAGTTACATCCTCAATCCATCTTATTTTTTTAGTTTGAGACAGGGCTTCACTAAGGAGACTGGCCTCTAACTTGCATATTCCCTCCTTAGCCTCCAAAGTAGCTGAGATTATAGGCATGCACTATCACCCCCAGTTTAAATAGGTATTTCAAAATAATAATACTTGCCTTTGATGATTAATAACAAATAGTGGTGCCAGTAGGAGGCTGAATAATCAGTTCTTGGGCAAATGTTCTTGCCAGAAGTATTTTTGTGTAAGGATGTGGTGGCCTTTGTGTTAGGTGGTCTGCAGTGTTTTATGATAATTATTATCAGGCAATCCTGTAGGAGATTTCTTCCTCCATTACCTCCATGATTTATTATTTATTTCTTTTGTTAGAGTTGATAAAAGTGACACCATTTATATTCTGAACACTTTCACACTTTAGTAGTGCATACTATGTTCCAGTACTTTCTGGCCTGGAAGGGGTCATATACATGTCCTTCACTTGATAGTTGGAGTATTTATGTGGAACTGATTCTACTGCTTATAAAATGAGTAAAGAAAACTGCAACTAAATTAACAACTATTTTTGCTCAATAATTTTAGCAACATGGTATAAAAAAGCCTTATATCAAGAAGTAGGAAATAATTATTTCTAAAAAATAAAATCTTGTATACATTCTACATTAAAACCAAACATATCTTCCTCTAAGATGAAAGTTTCTTCATGTTGGCAATCTTGCAATGTGAATTGGTTTATTCTTTGCTATCAGAAGCTGTCTGGCACATTGTGCAATACTTAGCAACATCCCTGGTGTCTAAGTACTGGATGTCAACAGACACCTCCACTCTGACCAGTTATGACAACCAGAATTGTCTCCAGCTAGTGCCAAGTTTTCCCTGGGAGACAAAAATCTTCCTCTGCTGAGAACAAGTGCTCTTGACTGATGGAGACATGATTTGAGGCATTGGGGTCATCTGACACCAGCTTGGTGGAACACAACGTGGCATGCCTGGAGGTAGCATTCCTGCAAGTAGTCATGTCTGCAAGTCACCAAATGTACCCTAGTCATCCTGTCCCCCCACCACAGCACCCCTGCTACAAAGCTTACCTTTGATATGTGCACCCCTGCTACAAAGCTTACCTTTGATATGTATTTCACTTGATTTTTAGATTCCTGAAACTGAGTTTTACGGATTAAAAGCCTGTTCCTAAAGTACCCCTTAGGATTACAGCTACACCCTTCATGCTCTAGATTAAGTTGATCAGACAGAAATTCTTTGTCCTTTGAAATTTCCTTAAATTTTTTTTTCAGTAAGTCTTTGTTCAACCCAATAAATACTGTGGTGAAAAGCTGCGGGGCAGAGTTGCCTCGTGAGGGCTCTCCCCAGCTGCCCCTGTATCCAAATTTTCTTTTGAGTCTTTTTTTCATACAGACTCTGATCATCTGTAATTGTCTGCAGCACTTGACATTGTCTGTAAAGTTACTCAAGAATCATCTCTGTCACCTTTGCTATTTGCTTAAAAGAGACTGAGACTCCACCATGATTTACTAAATCAGAAAATCTGAAGATAGAGTCCCAAAGTAGGCACACAGCCCCAGCACAGACCACTGCTGCAGGAGTCCTTCTACTTATCTAATAGGTGTCAAGTGCTCTCAATTATCTTTTAAAGATACTGGAAATTCCAAACGATGTCTCTTGATGAGTTTAGGTGATTTCTTTCTCTCTTTTTTTGTTTTATTTTTTTCATACCAGTGATTGAACCCAAGGACACTAAACCACTAAGCCACACCCCCAGTCCTTTTTAAAACACTTTATTTTGAAATAGGGTCTCCCCAAATTGCTGAAGCTGGCTTTGAACTTATGATCCTCCTGCCTCAGCCTCCTAAGCCACTGGGATTACAGGTATGTGTCACCATGCCTGGCTAGTTGATTTCTTAATTTAAGTGTTTTCCTTTTTCCTATGTTGTAATCTTTAGTACCTTTAGACTTGAAGCTTTCTTATGGATGATCAATAGTTATCATTTTTATTATAGCTGCATTTAATAGCCACTGACATAGGTCACTTGTTCAAGTAGAGTTTTTGGCACTCTCTAAACATTAAGTACTTTCCATTTTAAACAAAGAAAAATTTTGGGGGAAGAACTGTTCAGACTACAATATTTCAAAATAACTATTTATATCCTAAAAAAATAATAAGCAGGCTTTATATCACTACATTTTAAATGCATATTTATGTTTTCTGGTGCATTGAGTGAAAAAAATAGTACCTGTATTTCACTGCATAATCATCATAGATTTTACGTCAAATTGTTTTGCAAAAATGGGAGGTGCTGCCATTATTGTTCTAGTATTAAAGTCATTCATTACTAAACTGTCTTTGTTGCAAGATTAGGATGCATTGAAGAATACACTCTAATGTGGTGATGACAATTATTTGGTGAAATATGATAATTTCTTCCTCAACCTTCTTTTTTTCCCCAGCCTGGTCATATCAAGAGGACGTTCCTTAACATGAATAAGCTTTGCCCCAAAATAAGTCAGAGGAAACTCTACTTTGGAAGAAGAGACACAAACATGTTTCCTACAACCTGGGGATAACAGTTTCATAACTTAGAAATACATCCCCAGTCATTCATTCTAATACTTTTAAAAGATGTGTTGTCAGAGAAAATCACACATAAATGATTTGAGGTAGAGGAAGCTGCATTCCTATTTGCTTCATGGGTAAGCTTTCAAGGCACAGAATAAGTGCTTCTCAACCAGGATGATGAATGATGACTTTCACTAAAATTCAATATTGGAGAGTCAGTGTCTTAGAGTCTCAGAAATTTGGGTACATTAAATAAAAAAGAAAGAGTACATTGGAGCCTGGTTGGTTGCAACAGCAGTAGCAGTGGTGAGACACAAGGGAGGGGAAACACAATGGACAGATTTAGTACGGAAAAACCTGAGATCAGGTCCCATTTAGATGCAAGCCAATCAAAATCATGTACGATTTCTCAGCACAAACTCTAAATGCCAAGAGGGCTTGGAATGATGTGTTCCACGTCCTGAAAGAGAGTAAAAGTCATCCCAAACTGCTACATCCAGCACAATTATCCTTCAAAATCTAATATGAAATAAAAACCTCCCAAAATAAGCAGAAATTAAAAGAATTCGTAACTACCAAACTGGCATGATAGAACTTCCTTAAATACGCCACACAGAAGAAATATAAAAAAAAAAAACCCAGAGCACACAAATGAGTAAATCTTATTTGAAGTGTAGCTAATGAAAAGAGAAATAGGACCAAATTAAATATTATAGATCAATCAAAATGATAAAAATTTATAATAACATTTATAATAACATTGTTAGTAAATGGTCTAAACTCTCCAATTAAAAAACAGGCTGGCAAGACCGACTATATGTTGTTTGCAAGACATGCACCTTGCAGGCAAAGGTAGCTACAGGCTGAAAATAAGAAGATGAAAATTGTTATACCATGTGAATGGAGCCCAAAACTAAGCAGGAATAACTGCTTTCATATCTGCCAAAGCAGACTTCAAAAAAATTAAACAAAAGAGACAAAGAAGGTTATTTAATACTGGTACAGGGAAAGTCCAACAAATATATAATAATAATAAATATTTATGACCCAAATGTAGATGCAATTAATTCCATAAAAGAGACACTATTCAAATTGAAGCCTAAGATCAACCCCAATATGTCAACACTGGGTGATTTCAACATATCTCTCTCACCATTAGAAAGGTCATCCAGACATGAATTCAGTAAAGAATCTTTGGACCTGAAAAATATTATAAATCAGATGTACTGAAGAGGCATCTTTAGAATATTTCATCTAACCATATCTGAGTACAATTTCTTCAGAGTGGCTTAGGCAATGTTCTCTATAACATATTTTAGGACACAAAGCAACTCTTACCAAATACACAAATACAAAAAATGATATAATTCCTTGCATCTTATCAGATCATAATGGAATGAAATTGAAATCAACAGGACAAAAACCTACAGAGATTGTATAAACACAAAGAAATTAAATAATATACTTTTGATGAATGAGTGATAGAAAAAAATCAAGGGAGAAATTAAAAAATTCTTAGACTCAAATGAGATAGCGATACAACATACTAGAATCTCTTGGACATTACGAAGGCAGTTCTAAGAGGAAAGTTGATAGCTATGAGTGCGTATATAGAAAAATCAGAAAGATCCCTAATGAACAACCTTATGATACATCTCAAGGCCCTTGAAAAGGAAGAAAAAAAAAACCAATTCCAAAACCAGTAGAATGAAGGAAATAATTAAGAACAGAGACAAAAATCAGTGAACTTGAGAATGAAAAAAAAAAATGATCAACGAAACAACCAGTTGTTTCTTTGAAAAGATAAATAGGATCAGTAAACCCATAGCCAAACTAACCAAAAGAAAAAGAAGGAAGACCCAAATTAATGATTTAGAGATGAAAAAGGAGAAATCACCACATATACTACAGAAATCCAGTAGCTCATTGGGGACTATTTGGGAAGATAGACTCCAATGAATTGCAATACCTAGAAGAAATGGATACATATCTGAATATCATTTGCCAAAACTGAATCAAGAGGACATAGAAAACCTAAAGAGACCAATAAATTATAATGAGACAGAAGCAGAAAAAGAAGTCTTCCAACAAAAAAAAAAAAAAAAAAAAAAAAAAAAAAAAAAAAAAAAAAAAAA
>PVKS010014147.1:12665-49123 GCA_004027875.1 Aplodontia rufa | reverse complement strand
CCTTATCCCTCCCTTCCCCTTCCCACTATAACTCTAAAAAAAGTATTAGATTGTAAAGCATTACATCTTATCTGGATTTAACTCATGCTACCAGACCAACTTTCTCATTCTTTTAGCTTTCTTTTATGGAGTTTAATTCTCCCTGATAGTGGGATAACTAGAGGTCAAAAACATAGCAAAAGGAAGAAAAGGAGCTACAAGTCCTCTTTGCATCTCACCCTTTGCATTAAAGATATGATTTGGACTTTGAGAATTCTGCCAATATTCTTTAAATTATGCCACTTCACATTTTAATTTTTAATTACTCTTTTTCTTACTTCTTTAGATTGACTGGTAGGTACCGGTATGATTTCATCCGGGTCATTAGTTTCTTTTAGTGACATATTTAGATACAGAAAGGCTCACCATTCTGACAAGTATTTTTGAAAAATCTTACTTATATTCTTATTCCCAAAGGTTTATTAGAAATAGACATGCAAGCTGATGGTTGGCAATACTATAAATCAGAGTTTAAATCAAGCCATTTCTATTAAATAATCATAGATAACATCCCACCAAATAGACTGTGGAATTTTCTTGTAGCAATTCATAGTTTCAAAAATCTGTCCCAAATTTTCTTTTAACTGGCTTATATAACTATTTGAATTCTTTAGTTTTTAAATTATAGAAAAACCAACCATGAAAGAATAATGAAGTATTTTCATTGGATTAAGTTCCTGTTTTGTTCAAGGAACTCTCTCAGTTGCTTGAAATATGCCATTGAAAAAGATAGACAAAGTTTTTGAGGGTAATTCAGAAATGTTATGGAACAATATGTTACTGATTTTTTAAAAAAATTCCAAATACCTTTGTTAAAATGTATATGCTCCATATATATATATATATATATATATACAGAAAAATTGAAGACTTGATAGTTTTTATGTATTGTGAAATAGCAAATGATTTCAATTTAGTTAATTCACATGCCTATATTTTTGATATTTCTTAGAGTGACTGTATAATATTTTCTTATAAAGTTAATAATATTTTATTGTAAAGTTAATAAGCATACTGTGTATATGTGTGTTTGTGTGTTGCATGTAATTTTAATTTTACTTGTGTCTACTTCTGGCTCTTATACTAGATATATAGGTTCCTAACATCTGGGACCTTTTCTTGTTGTTTCTTATGTAACCTTCTCTTCTAACGCCTAAAAATTTCCTTTATTGACTAATTGAGCAAATAGCTTGCAACAATGGTTAACATAGCTTCTGCCTGGAATTTTTGCAACCAAGTGGTGAAATAGATGTGCAGATGACTGGAAATTACACAGCAGGGGTTCAGTGTGCAGGCAAGGGGGCAGTTGTGGACCTCAGAGTGACTCTACAACTGAAATTAAATGATCATAAATTACATTGGCATGTCTCTAGGCACCCAGAATTTGGACACCATATTTTTGCGTCATGTGATAGAAATGAGCAGAGACAGGGAACACAAAATTAAATTGAGTGCTATCTTGAAAAAAAGTTTACCAATTTGAATCTTGGTGAGTTTCCACTTAAATTAGTCTTTATAGATTTTTAGTCAATATATACACACTTTCATCAGCTAGTTTCTAGTGAAACTATCAGCATGAGGATATCAGCTTGTGCCTACCCATCCTAAGCAGCTTTTCCATTCTGTTGGCTTACATGTTGCTAAGCTTCGCCATTGGCAAGAGCTGTGATTACTGTGGCAGGAACAGAAGATTGAAGCTTCTAGCATGATTGTTAGCTCCATTTGAGGGCTAATGCTTCAAAATGAGATCCTTTCTTATCTTGCAGTATGATTAAGAAATGAGCTGGGCCACTGTAATTAGGGTTCAGATTTACTGTCTGTTTCTAAGAGAGGTTCACCAGGATTATAACATCTCTAGCCAATCATGCCATATTGCTCAAACTTACAGTATTGCTTATTAGCTGTCCATCTGCTTTTACATGTGGCTTACTATCTCATCAAGCACTTTGAGGCCATCCTTCATGCACTTGAACTGGTTGGAAAATAGCTCTATATTCATTGTAACATAAACTCATTGTTATTTACAGCTAATTATAAAAGATGAGTCAGACAGAGTATTCTTGTCTCTGTGCATAGAATAAGATATCATTTTAAAGTTGGCATATTATTTTCCTTCATTTGATAAATGTTTACTGTCATGGCTCAATAAGAGATGAGCTACAGTCTGCTGGTTTTGGCAGTGTCTGCTTAGTAGGGATGTTTAGCTTGTCCTCCCAAATTACAGCTCCATTTATTTTATCCAGTTTCATTAATCTTCTGAGTACCTTTGTGGCCAATGATATGGCTACTGCTAGTGCTAAGTGGAGAATTAATTACAAATAGACCAGAGCAATACATCTCTGGAAGCCAGAACCCAAATGATTTGTATGTCATTTTAATTAACACAGGACGGACTTGTAATAGACTGAAGAGTTCTCTGAAAAAGGACAATCTCTAGAGATACTATCAAAGGGGTTCAAAGAGAATAAATATTGTCTCTCAGGGAAAGCATAGACTAAAAACATATTGTGAATTTACACTCCAAAATATGGTGCATCCTGGTAGACCACATAAAGCAATGGAAGCATATCTTTGTTTTCATGAAAGATAATAGATTTCAGCTCAGAAGACATTTCAACAGTGCCAAGTAGCAATTTGAGTTTCTGTGGAACAGAAAGAGTTACATCAGCTGAAAAGTTACTATGAACGTATGTTAATTTAGAAAAGTGCAATGAATCTTTAATCTCCTTTGTATTTCTCAATTGCTGACATGTAAAATGCCATTTTGATTCTGCTCATCTTTTCATCAAAAGCATCAACATGTCAAATACCATGGAATCGTTGAAACGTAGTCCATAAACCTAAGTTCTAAAGTAAAAGAAAATGTCTGTCATTGTTCTGAGAAAAAAAAAAATTGCTGATTATTCTTTGTAATGGTTCTTATTTCCTCATCAGCTTACATTATAATTTCAGAGATGCATTTCTAGGAGGAAATTTTTCATTCCTAGAAAAATTATAAGATTTATTCCTAATGTACTCAATACGTTTGTCAAACTGAGGGATGATGATGATGAGGAGGAGGATTGATAATGCTTATGGTGCACTTAAACTGTTCCAGGTGTCAGGATAAATCTTTTACATCCATATCATATTTACTCCTCATTAAAAATTCTGCAATACAGGTTGTATTATAAATTTTATACATGCAGCAGGTTTTTATTAGTTACCACAAGAAACTCGGTGTCCCTGGTGACTGCCATGTCTGGTCTTCTAATTGCTACTCATTTCAGCATATCCCCCTATCTGATTCCATTTCTCCTCGCTCAATTCTTCAAATCCTCCTAGTTTTCCTCATGGGCCATCACTAGAAAAAAATGTTAGATAGCTTATTCTACCCAGCTTTTTCTTTGATAATTTTTAATTTCTTTGCTTTCTTTCAGTCTGCCTTTCCTCTGATGACAGACTCACACACATCCTTGTCAGTAGGTGACTGCTCACTTTCACATCCTCTGTATCACTGGGTTTGGAAGGGGTATAGACATTTCCTTGCTTGTTATTGATGCTGTCAGATCATTGAGCCTCTTTCTGAAATATCTTGCTTTGAATCTTATGCTGTTAGGCAATAGGGCCATGGCCTATTGTTGCTACAATCATTATTGCCACTGTTTTTTATGTCCTAATTTCTTGAAGACACTAGAACATTGTCACTCTTCCCATTGCTGTTCTTTTTGTGATTTTTAGTTATTTCAAAAATATGTGGAATAGGGGCTGGAGCAGTGGCTCGGTGGTTACAGTGCTTGCCTGGCATGCACAAGTACATGGGTTCATACCCCAGCACCCACATACACAACTAAGTGTCAGAGCAACAAAAGCCATGTGAAAAACTCAATAAAAATTGATTCTGTCTCTCTGTCTCTCACTCACTGTCCTTCTCTCTTAAAAAAATAAATATGTGGAATATCTTACAATAACCTAGATTTCGGCTTTTTGACCTCTGTGCAAATAACTGCCCATAAATTGTAGCAACTGACAATTCATAGTCATATCATAAACTTAGTCATTACCAATAAAGCACACTCTCCCTGATGTCAGTTTCATTTGTTTTTCTTTGATCACTCTCTTTTCTCCTTCTATCTAAGTTAATAATCTGTTGATATTTGATTGATCTAAACACATTGGTCATCTCAACATATCTAGACTTCTTATACCTTGTGTCCTTATTTTCCTTTTTATCCAGCTTAAAATCAGCTGTACTATCATCATTTCTCTTATGTACCCACACTCATTTGCCTTTTGTTTCATTGTGGGAAGCAGACAAATGAACACTGATTAAATCCAGATTTCAACCTGTTCTGTGCAAGCAACTGTGCTGGTGAAAATGACTTGAACACAAAACTCTTTCTTTAAACTGACCGGCTTCAGTTTAGATTGATATTCATCAACCTCAAGGGAATACATGCACTCTTATACTTTCTTAGACTAATAATATTTCCTACTTCCCTTCCTCTCTCTTCTCAGTACCTCATTTTTCAAAGCTGGTTTTAAGGAGAAATTAGATGCAACACAAGGAACATCCTACCAGCTCCCACCACCCATCTAAACAGCAGCTGCCAGAAGTTCTCATGTGCTCTGCTTTACTTCTGGTACCAGTGGGTAGGAGCTCCATGTTAATACCTTTGGTCACCTTCTCATGTCATTGGCACCACTGTTTTCACTTACTCAAGGTTATTCCTTCAGTAGTCTGTACTCTTCATCCTACATCATCATTTGTTTTGCAATTTTACTACTTCATTCTAACTTTAAACATGCTATTATTTCTATCATTAAAGAAAGAAAACTCACTTGTGATTCTTATTGCTCCTTTAGCTAATAATGTTTCCTTCCCTTGACAACAAAGTTCTAAGAAATAATCATCCGTACCTGCTCTCTTCTATTTCTCTCTCTTGAACCCATTAAAACCAAGTATTAGCCATTACCACTCATCCTAAACTGTGTTCATCAAGATCCCTTTTGCAAATCCAGTAAACACTTTTCAGTTTCTACTTTACTTAAACTAATAGCCAAGTCTCTCCATCTTTCTTCATTGAATTTTAAGGATATACATTTTCTTGATTATCCTCTTACCTCATGGGCAATTCTTTTTCATTTTCCTTTCCTGTTCTGTCTTTACAACCCCTAACATCTTGGATACCCTGGGTTTCAGTCTTTATACATTTTCTCTGCTCTCAGTACACACACTTGTTTGGTAATAATGTACTGTTTTACATTCTCAAATGTTGTTGCTTTTATGTCCCAACTTCATATCTCTAGCCAGTATTTCTCCCTAAGTTTCAAAATTAACATATACAAGGGTTTATTTTGATATATACATCTTAAAATGTCCAACACTGAACTTCTGATAAAGATAAACTTCCTTTATCTTTCACATAGCCTTTCCTATCTGAGTTAAAGGTTTCTCTGTTTTCAGAAGCTCAGGATATAATCACTGAATCATTCTTCATTTCTCTTCCTCTTAAAAATATGCCATATCCAATCCATCAGTAGAACTTGTCAACTCAACCTAACAATATATATAGGATCTAATAGTAAGAATCTAGCACACTAGTTCGCTCATTGCCATCTTGAGTCTAAGACAGAAACATCTCCCATTTGAGTTACTTCTGTGATATTCCCCTCCTTCCTTCTCTCTTTGTATTTATATTCATATGTGGATAAATTCTTTGAACATGAAAGATATTTTTTGCTTATGTGCTATGCATGAGTGTCCAGAATTGTTCCTGAAACACTGGCATTTAAGCAATAAAGACCCACAATGACCTGAATCTTACAAGAGTTTATAAATAATTCAAGGTCTGTGAATTAAAAATCCCCTCCTCAGAGGCTGGAGTGGTGGCTTGGCGGTTACATCGCTTGCCTGGCATGCACAAGTACGCAAGTTTGAACCCCAGCACCATGTATGCAAGGAAGTCTTGGAGCAATGAAGGCCACAAGGAAAAACTGAATAAAATTGATTCTCTCTTTCTCTCTCTCTCTCGCTGTCCCTCTCTCTTTAGGAAAAAAATCCCCTCCTCAAGTTCAGTGCTCTTGGCTAATATATTACTTGTTTTGGAATATTCCACTCAAATTATATTCCATGCAAAACAAAACTTTAAATGTTGCATTATTTATCTCTTAGTAGTAAATTAATTTAAACATAATGGTATGTAGCCTAAACCTACATAAACAGATATATATGTACACTTGTGTGCACATATATATATATGTATATATATATATATATATATATATATATATATATATATCACTATTCCAATCCTAAAATAGATCTCAAACATTTTGGAAAAGAAAAATTGCAAATAGAAGAACATATAACTCCAACATTCTATAAGAGACATCCCAGTGTTGGACAGCAAGTGTGGAGGCTTAGAGCTAGGTACAATGGAAATATCTTATATATATATAGTGATTCAAAGATACCTTACTTCTAGTACTTTTCATTTTACAGTGAAAAGTATATTAAATATTTGTAGTATATCAAACAATAGACTAGTGACATAAAAGTCTGTAAATCGTACAGCCATCCTATGCTTAAAAATGTCTCTCTTCTTATCAATTTGTACATAAAAATCATCATGATATAGGTTTTGTCATACGTAATGAGGTATGCTAATTACAGATACCTTTCTGTTTTCTTATAAACAGTGAAAAATGAGAAAATTTCAGTAGATTAAGTAGATTAATTACTTAATGGATTTTCATCTTCATAAAATTATTCATTAAGAATCCATTCATATATGATGTGCTTGTCATATATTATGGAATGGCACCAGAACTGTTTTATATAAATATCAAACATAATTTGTGGATGTATGATTAGAAGTTTTTGAAATGATGCCCATTTTTTAAAATTTGGATCCATGTAGAGTGAAGGTTGTATCAGCAGAAAATGATTATGTGGAGTCAAAAGGATTATGTTCTCTGTGAATGTGAATTCCCAAATGCACAGGGTAGTATTGCTAGCTTGTCTTGAATATTTGGGTTGGAAGCTCAGATGCCTCTTTAACCTGTCAGTAAATCAACTTGCAAGTCATCTTTACTCTGATATATAGTGAGTGGTCCTTGTTTTTAAAGACTTTCATGCTCTATTATTTTCCAGAACACTTATCCCCATGCTATTTTTGTTCCTAAATTGTGTGTGTGTGTCTATATACATATGTATCTGTATATAGATTTGTAAAGCCATACATTGACTGCAGCTGTAATTCCATTCAGTAAGAGATGATTCACATGGATAATAGAAAGAGCTCTTGAGGCTATTGAAGAGCATGAGTTTCCTTCTAGTTCCTCCTGATGGCTTACAAAAATGAAATGACAATCTTCTTAAAAAGAATAATATACTGTAGAAGGAAGGGAGGACAGATTTTGAAGAATAAGTAGTATCTATCCAAATCCAGAGAAGGCGACGGGATATATACACACATACTTCTTTTTGTATGTGCTTCTTTTTGCTTTGAAACTCTTGTATTGGCACAATACACCAGCCGTATCAGAGATTTCATGACATTTTGTAAGTGCCTGTCACGTGTTACTCCTTTAGCAATGTCATGATGGATTTTTTTGTTGTTTTGCTTGTTTGTTTTTACTTTGGAGGTATGACTACTTTCTGGACTTTTTCTACTGTCTTATTTTTTATGTATTTTTTAACCTTTCTCTTTATAATTCAAGCGTGGCATTCTGTGTGTGAAAACCTTACTGTTTGATTAGACTGAAAGAATTGATTTTAATTTCAATCTACTCAGTTCTAAAGCTATTAAGTTTACAAAATTTACCCAGGGCTACATTGGAAATAGCAATAACAAAGCAGACACATGGTCCTTGCTTTGTAAACCTATTGTCCAAGGGTAGCGCGATACTCATTTCCTGGTAGAAATTCATCATTCCTGAAGTTTAAACAACTTTAAACATTTGCCTTAAAAACCACACTTTCACGTAAAAAATACCAAAACTGTCCCTCTATCACTTCTGAGAAGGCATATAGGTGGCACAGGATTTTTTAAATTATATTTCCAGAATAAATTTTACTGGAAGTCAGAGAAGAAGCATAGCTGGCATGCATGCTACTCTGCTAACATCTAAGAAGAATAGAATGCTCAGACTGTCCTAGGGAAGGCACAAGAAAGTGCTCCTTCACTAGTGAGACTGCAAGTAAATATAGTCACTCAGTTTGTGTCTTCAACTTGGAAGAACTTGTGCCTTCTTGTATTGATCTGTGGATAAACAAACTTGCTTTCTATGACTAATTCAGGGTTTTCTCCTGGGGGTAACATAAACAACCTAGTTCAAAATCTCACTGTCAGAACACTGTGTTTGCTCCTGCTTTTGTTTGTTCTCTTTTTATTTTCCAATGATGGTGGCAGGATTTTGAGGAGTAGGAAGGTGGAGATTGCCTTAATTTAATTTTATTTGATTTTTCTGACTGCTGAACTGACAAGTTCTTGAGAGGTCTTGGAAACAGTATATCTCAAACTTTAATATGCAAACATGCCATTTAACAGTCTTATTGAAATGCAGATGGTGATGACCAAGTCTAGGAACTGGAGATACTGCTCTCCTACCAACCTATGAAGTGCTGTCTCTGCTGTTGATGCCAGAAACACACTGTGAGTAGAGAAGGCCTAGGATATTTTATTCGGGTGACTTGAAATATTTCTTTTCCTGATGTGTCATTCTTCCTTTTTCTACAAGTTTGGGGAATAAATGGATGGAAGGAAGGCTTGGTTTTGAAAGCTTTCTTCTTATTCATGTGTAGCTGGGGTTTGCAAACCGTAAGGTATCTACCATTAAAATGGTATGTAACGAAGTTATAATACAGAAATTCATTAGAGTAAAATTTAGGAGTTGCACTGGTCTGGGAAAAGGCCCAAGGTTCCAGGAATGAAATAATAACTCTCCACAAAAGACAGAGCATGTGAATGAAAGAGAAAGAGAAATTGGACAGAATAATGAAAATATCATCTCATTTATATTTTTTTTAAATTTTTTTTAATTTATCTCTATTTTTAAATCGGATGATAGACTTTGGTCTATTAGCAGATCTTTAGTAATCCTGCTTCTCTTTTTCCGTATTTTATTGGTGTATTGTAGTCCTACATAATGGATTTGTTACATATTCATAATACACACAATATAACAACGTAATTTGGTCAGTATCATTTTCCAGTATATTCCCTTTCCCTCTTCTCCCTTCCCCAGGTCTTTTTTCTCTACTCTATTGATTTCCCTCAATTTTCATGAGATTTCAATGCAAACAACAAAATTGCTCAATATCACTGATCTTCTGAAGTTTGTGTTTGTCCTGACACATTCAGTGATACTCAAGATTGTTGAAAATCTGGCACTCTTTTTTATTCTTTTATCAAAAAGTGACATTATTATTATTATTATTATTATTGAAGTAAATGTATTACATTTCTAGTTTATGAAAATAATTTGTAAATGTGGAATCCCAATATGTATACAAAGAGTGTGTATTTGTGTTTGCACATATATGTATCCCTTTAATACTGGCTATCTAAATTAATAAAGCCATACACTGACTATTCAGTCTTCTTCCATGCATATACAGTTCTATTGTGTAATAGATGATTTGCATGCATTGTAGAAAGAGCCCCTGCGGCTAATGGTTAGAACTGGTAAGAATTTATCATCAGAAGCTTATGATCTTTGAGAACACATGACATGAAGATAATGATTGAACAAAATATATCTTTTTTATGTTACTCAATATGCACTTCAGTTATGTATCTAAAATAGAAATTATTACATTTAAGTCATTTGAGGTACTTTAAAACCTTCGGAAAGATGGAGCGGTGTTGTTTCTTTTGTTAAAATAGTACTCAAATGAGGGATATTTCTATGAAGTTTTCTATGACACAATTACCTAAAGAATCCAATAAATAAAAACACCGTAACAAAAAAGCTCATTTTGATAATTATTGACTAAAACAAGACTGGCAGTGCAATTCTAGTCTTTATTTTTCCTAATTCTCTTCTGGATATATATCACTAGAGGCTAGAATTTTATAGCTGAAGGTAAATTCTGTGTTTATGATCATGTTTCTTTGTGTTTGTAGATTATGGTGGGATTCGTCATTAGTTTGCAGCTGGTTTGATAAAATCTTTAAATCCTTTGCTGATTAACATGCACTTAAATAATTTTGCTTAATATTTGTTTTTATAAATAAAATTACCAATGTACATTTTCCATCATTTTCATTACAGACGTGAGGTATGTAAGAACTCTTATCGTCTTTTCCTTCTTCTCTTATGGTTTATTCTGTCACATCCCTTCTTATTGCAATGAATCTGTGTTTACATTATGGCTTAGGAAAATAAATATATTTGTCGTCTAATTTTCTTTTGCTTTTGGTTATGTGATTTATACTGTGTGTGCATGTAAACACTGTGTAAATATCCCTGTTGCTCCATTTATTTACTCTCAATGATAGCAGGTATAGTTCAGATTATTACTCTATTTTCCTCTCCAAAATAATTAACATTTTTTAGGGTTCTGATAATATTTTAGTCTTTTAGGTGGATACATTTAACTTATCTTCAAATTCCTGACAAAGTTAAAATTTATATAATTCCATAATAGCATATTCAGTATTTTTTTATTAATCAACGTGTATAGACTGAAGTAGTCTACTTATTTTTTTTTTTTGTTAATTCACGTCAAATAGCAACTCATTTTTCAATCTAGCCTTTATTTCTTAATAAGTTTTATGGTATATCTGTCCCTACCTTATCTTAGAACATACATTATATTTTAATAAGTGAATATTCAGAGAGTGAGTATTGAGTTTAAAAAGCACAGTTGGGGAATCAGTCAGGTATTTTTTTAAGAGAGGAGAGAGAGTGAGAGAGAGAGAGAGAAGCAATCTTTATTTAGTTTTTCATATGTCTTTCATTCTTGGGATACTTTGTTGTATACGTGGTGCTGGGGTTTGAACTTGCGTACTCGCGCATGCCAGGCAAGCACTGTAGCCATCGAGTCACCGCTCCAGCCCAGTCAGGTATTTTTTATAACATCTTTATTGTTTACTAGTTGCTTGGCCTAGATGATTTATATGGTCTCCCAGCCATAGTAGATTATCAATAGACAAGATTTGATAACATATTTTGGATATTGTACAGATTACATAAAAGATATAGCACAGATCATTTAAATACACAAGTCATGATTACCACTAACAGTGTTCAAGATCTTATACTCATATATAAAACATAACATTTAAATCAAAGAATCAAATGCACCTTTCAGATGAACCATCCTATATATTCAGAGGAAACAGAGATATGGAAAATTACTACATTCATTATATGTAGTATAATGTATAACAAATTGTTAATGTTTTTGTATTTTAAGAGAAAAATACTTTTTGAATTTGCTTTTTTCATATTGTCCTATATGCTGATAAAAGGACTACTTTGATCATGGAATTGGAAAGGGATCTAGTTAACTGTAATTTCTTTTATATGTTAACATTTACATAGACTTTAGTATGTACATAATTTGCCATATATTTCCCTCAAAGCATAAAAGAAAAGTTTGGAAACTGATCTTCATTCTTTTCTGGATTTTAATTTGTGTTATTATACTATGATGGTACCTGTTTATACTGTAAGCAGTAATATAACTATACATACAAGCATATACACAACCCTACTATATTCTATTTTTTAGTTATCTTACCAGTCAAGAAAGATTCCTTGGGGCCTGAGTGTGTACCTCAGTGGTACAGCACCTGCCGAGCATGTGCAATTCCTTGGCTTCATTATTCCACAAAAGCAAAAACAAAACAAACAAAAAAGACTCAGGTTGAGTCTACGTAAATTACTACAAATACAGGAAGTGTAGAGTTTTTGTAAGAATATATTAATCTTTAATAAATTAAATATCATCATGATTTATATTGTCAATCCTAGGAACTTGGAAGATTTTTAGGCTGTTGGTTACTTTCTTGCTTCTGTGTGTGTTTATGTGTGTGGAAGTGTGTGGTATTGTGCTAGGTGTGCTTTATCACTGAGCTCCATTCCAACTCTTGTTATTTTTTCTTTTGAGGGAAGATCTTGCTAAGTTTCCCAAGCAGGCCTGGAACATGTGATTCTCCTGCCTCAGTCTCTGAAATAACTGGAATTATAGGTGTTTGCCACTGCACTTGGCTCTTGCCTCTCTTCTTTCTTAGGGACATTTATTTTCTCCTTTATGATCTCAATAGCTATTTTTGTCCTCTCCTTGTTGACCACTATATTTTTCTTTCTCTCCATAAACTTACTTTATCATTTATAAATTTACCACAGGATCAATTTTAGACTCAATTCTGCATGAAATTTTACTACATTAATCATCCTGACTAGCAACATATACCCATATCTTTCCAGTCAACCATGGATTCAGAAGTTAGAGAATTAGGGAGCTTTGGGCTATCTTTCCTTGAGATGGAGATGAGAACTGATATCAAAAATAGAGGATCTAAAGTAATAAAAAAATAGGAGATCTAATTTGGGCAAACAACAAACTCTCTTAAATAAGAAGTTACATTGTTTATTAACTTTAAATAAAACGTTTCCATTACTTACTTATTTGGCTTTCTCTCTCAGCACCATTTATCCAAGAATTTCCACCAGGCAGATAGCAATCTAATACACATGAGTGGTTCTTGATAATAAGGGACTGTGGAGATACTAATTTCCGTTTATCAAACGAACAACAAAAAATGAATAATTTCTCTTCCCTTATCTCAAAACAAAATCTTTCAATCATATACTTCCATTAATGGGTACATATAGTCTGATTTCTCTTCTACCTATGTCCAGTGTCCTGGCCCCATGAAAAAAAAACATTAAAAATCCTCAGGATAGTGATATTTGAAATCTGCAAATACATATTCTAGGTATATCTGAAGTGTAAAATCAATGTTTTATTGATGCTGTGTCAAAAATCATGAATACATTTGTCTATGAGATTTTTCTTTTTATTTTGCTATCTGATAGTAAGAATAGTTTTATATGTTCATATATTAGAGGATGTAGATTATGAAATTACTTCATTTGAACTTGAAAAGCATTTTCATCAACCAGCACATGTTTAAACCAAACAGTATTTTATTCCTGTGATTTACTGCCTAATACTAAGTGCTTCAATTCCTGTTAGTTTCCCTGCTTCTGTAATAATGCAGAAATAAAAATCTAAATTCCTATGAGTCAATATATATTTTAAAAAATTGGTCACTAGGCCCTTACCAACATCAGAACAATCTTCTGGTCAATAAACATAATTTTCTTGAAAAAAGTCATGGTAAATTTATTGGCAGTATACTGAAATCATTGACATTGTTCACCCTAACAGAGTCTTAGACATTAGTTTTCAACCTTACATGAGGAGGTTTAATTACTGCCCTTGTAATGAAATTAAACTTTAACATAGTTTCAGTTGAATGGTGATTGTATTAGGGTAAAATTCAATCTTAAAAAATCTCTTTCTTTCATAGCTTGATATCTTTTAGCTTCATCTTAAATTTCCCTCTGGTTCTTACTCCTTGCTAATTTGCTCAAATGGCTTCAGATTTAGTTAATTCATGTCTCTAACAGCAAAATATGTTTCAGTTCAAATAATTTATATGAAAGTTGGTACCCATGGTTGGTGAATTTAGTTATCATTTAAAACATCTGTCAAGCCAAGGAGAACATGACTTTAGAGTTGAAGCAAAGGGAAAATATTTTAGAGAATGAGCATGTGTGTGGTGTCCTAGGCTATTTAAAGTAAGAAGTATGATAGTCTTCAAAAATATTCTTCTTATGGCATTCTATGCATAGTAGCAATAATTAAAGTATTAATGAAAATAATCACATAGAAAATATGAGATATTATGAGTTTAATAAACATTAATGAAGATGTATAACTGCCTTATTAAAGTTTCCAATAGTCATATTAAAGAAAATATTCTGCCTGTGAAATAGAATATTGAGAAACTAACTACTAAATGGCACTTTTATACTTCTCACAGTTGGGATATAAGCATCTCATTTGATTTTTGTTCCAGATTATTTTTGACATATTTTTGATAAGGCAGTCAAAAACTGGTTCCTGATAGAGGAAATAGATTTTTTCTCAATTCTTTTCCATTAATTTAGCAAATGTATGAGAGATTTATCCATAAGATGCCATAGAATTTTGTCTATATAGCAGGGCCTTTCAAAAGCCATACAGAATCTGGTGTAAGTGTTTGATTACTATGGACACACTTAAAATTGAACACCAGTTTCTTATCCAATGGAACACCATGGAAGTTTTTTGTGTGCATGTTAAATTGCATGGTTTTATAGTGTATGAGATCTCCTCTCCTTATTTGTTGCCTTGTTAATGAGAGGTTTTCACCAAAACAAATGGTACTAGATGGATTTATTCCCCTCCTACTGATCCCACAGCACAAATTGTCTGTCAGCTTTTGTATATGTCCAACATTAGCACAGCAATTCCAAGTTGCATCATGATTTGGTTATTTCATGAGGGTACATTTTAATAACGCGCGCGCGCACACACACACACACACGCACACCTTTATCACTGGGACTTCCTTTTCTTCCAAATGTTATTACTTGCTGGTTTTGACAAGAAGGTCATACATCCATTATTAATTTTAATCAGGCCTTGTTTGAATTGAGAGGAAGAGATGCACAATGCCCCGAGTTACTAAATTCTGGATTAGGAATTTTTTTCTGATGGTTGCTGGAGACTACCTGTCAAGATCCTGTTCTACTAGTCTTACTTTCTTCTTTTCCCATCACACCTAGAAGTAGTTCTACACATGCCTGTGACTGTTAAGTTCTTCTTGCTAAATATTTCAGAGATCCTGACTCCAACATCTTAATTTATCAGAGCCTGCAGTTGTGAGAATATACATACTAAGTCAGATTTGGAGTTTGCAGGCATACTTGAGACTGAAAGAAGAGAGGAAGGAATACCAGTTTGTTGTTACTATTTCTAATTCAGCCTATCTGTGTGGAAAGAACATTAAATTATTGATATACTGCACAAGAGATTTCTATTTTATTTTTCATTCAGTTTCTTCATCTATACAATGGTAATATACTTGCTATTCATGGAAAGATTTACTCAACTAATATGGATATGCTAGAGAACTTCTGGATGCCAGGGATATAAAATAATGTTCAGATACAAATGTTTCTTCACTCTTTTATGTGATTAATTCTTCTCCTTTCTCCTCAATTCTTATCTAGTCCCTGAAGATATGATGTCAAATTAAATTGGACCAAAATGCAATTGCCTTATTCTTATAGGAGGGAAGATTTTTACCAATACTATACGCAGGGGGGAAAAAGCTGCAATTCATGTTAACTTTCCTACTAGAAAAGAATATGATAACCCCACAATGTAATGCCAAATAGAAAAACAGATTGTCATTAAATATTAGTTACTGTGTGTATACCTAACAGGCCTTGAGAGGTGTGATTTTCTACAAGATGTACTGCAGAAGAATTATGTCTGAATGGCAAGAAAACTGGCATTTGTGAACTCTTGTGACAGATAAGGGTGGACTATTTTGGTAAAGATAAATGGATTTGTGACAGAAGATAATGGTTTGGAAGTTAGATAGTCATTGAATTATATGAGTTACTGTAATATTTTGGCATGAAAAATTAGTTCTGACAAACTCTAGGACTATTTAGGTAGTCTGGCTGTAAATCCGATTTCTCCCTTCCCTTCCATATGCATTGCCAATGCTGTAAGCCTTCATTAGCTCTTATCTTGCTCTAGCAAAAACATCTGGTTTTTCTCCATCCAGGAAAACATTTAAATGTTGTGTTATGTGTGTGTGTGTTCATGTGTGTGCACACACACATACACACACATGTAGTGATGTTCAAGTACCTGTTGTGTGCCCAATACTGTTCCAAGGGCTGAAAATATGGCAATAAACCCAAAGTGACAATGTTTCTGTTCTTCAGAAGCTTATAGTGAGAGGAGAAAACCATTTGAAATAAACAAATTATATCAGCAAAGCAGTTTCTGTAGAGTGTGATACAGAGAGAAAGAGGCTACTTTAGGTGGAGCAGTCAGGGTGGCCACTCTGAACGAAAGTCTCTGTGAAGTTTCAGTGATAAGAAGGACCCTACTGTGCACTCCACTGTCAGGTGTGGTCTTCCTTAGACCTTCAGGAGCAGGTGTATGTCTGGGCACTGTCAGTAATGCTTTAATGTGTTTGGATTGGTGTTTGAGATCTTTACACTGCTGTTTACACCTCTTTATCTTGTGATGTTTTATACAATGTGTTTCATTACTTATTAATACAAAGCTGTTTTCCCCTGACTTTCTGCTGCCATAAGACAAGTGTCTTTTTTAGACAATTTATACTCTCCTTCTAAAATGAACACTGAGACCTATTTTCTTCTAAAGATAATTTTCTTTCTTTTTTGCTATATCTCTAAATATCATTTGAGGGCAGTCCACATGATGCTCCCTCAGTTTACTCTTCCCTATTTACTTTCATCAACAGTAGATTCAGATTTAGAATTATAGGGGACAATTTCTTTTCATTTATTGAGTACCAACTGTATGTCAAGCACTTTGTATATGTTTTATCACACTGATGAGAAAATTAAGTCATCTGATTTAAATTACTAATGCAGATTCACACAACTATAAGTAGCTGAAATGAGGCAAACTGACTTCTAACTCCAAGTCTATTTCCATTCCATTATACCTCAGCTTCTCTCTCAATGTTTTGGTTTATTCCTTAATGGAAAAATGCCTGCCCAACATTTCTTTGGTGTCAACTTCAAATCTAAATTATTACTGTAAAAATAAAAGGAGTTGATATATTTATTAAAAAATAAACAGTAGTTTTTCTAATATAAACAAATGCCAATTTCTCTTTACAAACATGGGGAATAGTAGTTGCTCTGCAAAATTAGTAAAAAAGACAATGAAATTTTCAGAGAATGGTTCTTGCCCTTTCCCACTAATTCCTACAGACTGAATATTTGTGTCCCCCAAATTATCTAATGAAATCATAATGCCCCCAATTTAATGATGTTGGGAGTAGAGGCCTTTGGGAGGTAATTAGGTCATCAGGGTGGAGCTCTTATGGTTTAGGGTTTTCAAAGGGGATGAATGGACCAGAATTCTCTCTATCAAAGAGAAAGATATCTGCAAACCATGAAGTCTGCTCTTGCCAGACAGGAACTTCCAAGGTCTTATTCTTGAAGTTCTTCCTACCTTCTGGAACTGTGAGGAATAAATTTCTGTAGCACCCAGTCTGTGATGCTAGAGTAGCCTACAACACTGATTTTACACATGTGGTTCCCTGTATCTGGAATACTCTGGACTCTCTTCTGCCTTATGAAATGCCACTTATTGTTACTCATCAATGCCCAGTTTAAATGTAGTTTCCTTTGTACAGATTTCACTAAGCCCTCTCTAGTACGCAGACTGTTTGCTGTAGGGTTGGTGTTGCTATCCTGTTTTTTATATAATCTTAGTTTTAGTAATTATCCACTTAAAGGAAAGGAACATGAATTTACTCTAGGTACTTACATATCCTTTCAGTGAATCCTAGCTTCAGTTGAGCACAATATGTTGAATTACTCTCATAACATGATTTCTAAGATTGTAGGCAGCAGAATGGACTATTGTTACTTGTTGGTCTAAGTTAACTCCCTTAATTCTAGGATAGGATTCAGAGAAGAAACAATTTTTTTTATTTTGGAAAAGAAGAAAAAAAGAGTGTTGTGCTAAAATTTAGTATACACTATCTCTCTACCTGCAACTATTTGTAAAATTTCTTGATATAAAGCATAAACAGTATTGCGAGACCAACTATCACATTATGGTGTTAATTTGGTCCACTGTCATGCAAACTGTTTCTCATATTTTCATATAATTTCTTTTTTATCATCTATGATCATTCTCTGAGACTGGGTTTTTTATCTGGTCATCATCTTTTCGTTATAGTCAAATCTTCCATGTCCTCAGAGCCTGGAACAGTGTCTAATGCATAAAGGATGGTAAAATAATGCACAGTGGCAGGAGGGAGGGAGAGAGTTGGAACAAAGGAAGAAAGAAAGAATGTTGCTGACATTTTGTTTCTGGAGTAGAAGGATCTTTCCTATTTGGGTTCTACATTCTGACTGTAATAGGTCTTCAATGAAGATTTCTGCTTCCTTGTCTTCATTCATGTCGTCTCCTCCTCCTTCTCCTCCTCCCCCTCCTCCTCCTTCTCCTCCTCCGCCTCCTCCTCCTCTTCCTTCTCCTCCCACCCTCCTCCTCCTCCTCCTCTTCCTTCTTCTCCCCCTCCTCCTCCTCCTTTTTCTCCTTCTTCTTTTAACTAGGTACTCCATCAAATGTCATATCAGGATTCATTAAATACATATCACTTTACAGATTTTGTATGATCTCGCTTGCAATCTATTCTCTTATGAAATTGTACTGGGTGAGATATCTTGGAAAAAGTGAGGATTCCAGGAGGGAATTATGAACTTTCCCTAACATCAGCATTCATAAAACTATAACATGCCTACAAGTCACTCTAAAAACTATCAAATTCCCTCTGTGGTAATTCAGCCTTGGTATTTAAAAATGTTTGCAATCACATTTGAATTTAAACAAGATTGAAAACATTCATAATGTTGCCAATAAAAAGTAGTATTGAGGTTTTTTATAATGTATAGAGTACTAAACTTGTTTTTAGGAAGCATGGGATTAAGTGGGGATTTTTGCCTCCATGATGTATTACCAATTTCTCTGAATGTGTGGTAGGTACTAGTAGCTTTTATTTTCAGATCTCTTGTTGGTTTGCTTCATGAACTGAATGAAAGTGAGTTTTGACAACATTGTTCTTGTAGCTATATAATGCCAATGAAATGCAGTTCACGCCATGCTTCTTATCTTACTATTCATTCAAAAGCATATATAACTATGAGAGATGTTGAAATATGGGTAGAATCAGTGACTTATTTTTCCAAAGTAGGAAATATTGCCAAATGTAGAGTAAGAAAATTATTTTGCTTTGTTATTATTCGAATAAAGAGTTGCACATGTTTTAGCATGCTACAGTTTTGGAGCTTCTTTGCCTCTCTTATTCTTCACAGCAACTAATTTCAAATATAGATGAATAGAATCTTGGATTTAGAATGCATTCCTTGGTGTATTAGTCAGGACACTTAGTGGAAGAGAATCAACAAGATATGCACATATAGTTAAGATTACAAGAAGGGATTTATGAGATTTGCTTACACTACCAGAGGCTGGATAGTCCCACGGTGGCTGTCTGCAGACTGGAGAGCTGGAAGAATCAGTAGCACACAATCAAAGAATTTAAAGCCTCAGATCAAGAGGGATCAATGATGCTCTCCCTAGTCCCAGACCCAAGGCTTAGAAACTCCCTGGAGAAACAATGGGTAGAATCTGCTCTGGAAGAGTAAAGGAGGTGGAGTCTGATACACTCAGGTGGTTCCAGCCACAATCAAGAATAGTCCTTCAAGAAGAATGGAGCTCTCCATCCATTTGGCTGCAAATGTCACCATATTGTTCTAATAGCAGAGTAGAACTCCATTGTGTATATATACCACAGTTTTTTAATCCACTGATCCAGGGAGGGGCATCTGGGCATATGGTTCATATTCTTCAGTTTTGCCACTCTGACAGGAGTAAGGTAGAATCTCAGTGAAGTTTTAATTTGCATTTCTCTGATTTCTAGTGATGTAGAACATTTTCTCATGTATTTATGGGTTTTTGGACTTCCTCTGTTGAGAAGTTTCTGTTTAATTCCCTAGCCCCCCTTTTTTTTTTTTAAAGTGAGGGACAGAGAGAGAGAGACAGAGAGACAAAATCTTTGTTTAGATTTTCATGTGGCTTTCATTGCTCTGATACTTAGTTGTATAACAACACTTAGTTGTGTACATGGTGCTGGGGTTCAAATCTGCACATTCATGCGTGCCAAGCAAGCACTGTAACTGCCAAGCCACAGTTCCAGCCTCTTCCCTAGTTCATTTATTGCTGAGTGAAATATCTCAAACTCGGAGACTTAAGGGTCAAATGTTTTCTCTCATATGTGGGAATCTAGAGTAAAATCTAAGACAGGTTGAAAATTAGCTAAGCTCAATAGTAAACTCAACATAGGTGAATTCTTACGTAAGCAGGGGGAACCATAACTATGAAGCTGGTGGGGAGAAGGGGGAGCAGGGATTAGAGGGAGGGAGGGAGTGGAGGGAAAGCAAAGCAGCTGGGAATCCTTGACTCTCATGAGAAGCCCAGCTAACATGAGGGTAAAGTAGGGGAGACATGGGAGCAGGGCATGGTCCAAGAGGAGAGACTATGGGTTAGTACAGCCTTAACTTACTTTGTCAATATTCATATATTCATGAATGTGTAATAATGATTCCCTCCAATATGTAACTGTATGTTGAAAAAATAAAAAAAAAAGAAAGGAGCTTAGATCTGCTGCTGTTTCCTTGTTTTCCCCACTTTTACTCCATCTAAGCTTCCAAACTATTGAATGGTGCTGTATAAACGGTAGGGTGGTGGGCCTCCATTTATGTTAGCTATCTCACATGCCAATCCTAAAGATGCCCTTATTGGCATACCCAGAAAACTCTTAATATTAACCCTCTCTTAATCCAATCAATTTGATGATTTAGATTAACCAGATTAGCTATTACATTTGGATATTTCATGGTCTGACCTCTCATGGTATTCAGGAGTCCCTAAAGAGCCTAGTGTCTGGCTGTGCAGCTTCCTTTTGAGCATTGTCCTTCATGCCTTTTCAACCCAGACTATAATGAATTAAGGATCAGGAGAAGCAATGTGGTTCTAATGTCAACTTTGTCTATCACAAAGAATGAGACCAAACCTTTCTAGGTATTTCAATATCCTTGTGTAAAATGATAATACTGAAGTTCGATATTTCTAAGGCCCCTTCCAAATTAGACACACTACAACTCTATATATGAACACACATTTTCCAATCTAATATTACTTTACAGTTTAAACGTTTAAGAATATATCTATTATTGTAATTTCTGACCGAGTCTTCAAAATTTAAAGGAAGCATCAACTGAGCTGCCAGTGTGGCCTCAGATTGTCATTTATAATATTAAGTTCATGTTTGAAAATTCCAGATACTATTTCAAGTAACCCTTAACTCCACTGAGGTGTTTTGTTACTGATTTAAAGGACCCCATCACGCAGGAATCAGTATGAGTAAAACTAGGGGAAAAATATATAATTCATATAACTAATTTCATATTCACTCACAATGGTTAAAAAATAACCTGAAGTTAATCACCTATCATTTCTAATAAGAATAGAGTAAAAGTCAGACATGGTGGTGCATGCTTATAATCCCAGCAGCTTGGGAAGCTGAGGCAGGAAGATCCCAAGTTCCAAAAAAAAAAAAGACAGACACAGCGACTTAGGTCCTAAGAAACTTAGACCCTGTCTCAAAAAAAAAAAAAATGTTGGGGGGGCTGTGGAGGGGCCCAGTACTTCTGGGTTCAATAGGTGGTACCAAAAAACAAAAACAAAGAAGAGACTGAAAATCAAATGGGCCTCTAATCAATCTCTGAACAAAAAAGAGCGAAGCAAAGAGAAGGAAATGAGAATTTTGTTCATTGTTTCATCCTAATGATTTTCTTGTCTTCCACTTTCACATTCCTGATATCCAGAATTTTAGATTTCTGTTCTTCACTTTTACTTAGTCAAAGAGAATAGCCACATGATACTAAACAATTTTCGGTGCTAAATATTTATCTATTATATTTGTTTTCAATTAGAACAAATCTAAGAACTAATACTTCTTTTACACATAATTTTAAAAGTTTATTTTTCCATGTATTTTATTGGTGCATTATAATTATACATGATGGTATGATTCATTGTTACATCTTTGTGTATGCACATGATATAACAGTATAATTTGGCTGATCTAAATATTTATTTTTAATACATACTCAATATCCTGTAACATTATTTCTTGGCTTCCAAATTGTCCATGGATACAACAATAACAATCAAAAAAGTATTCATTAATGAAAGACTTTCTACTTTAAATGTCAAATAAAGGACATGATATATCAAACTTAAATGTGATTCCTGAAACTGGTTATTATATGATATTCTGGATTTGGACAAGGCAGAGTCCTTGGTAGCACACATGATTTCATTGACAACATTAACTTTTTAAATAATATTTCACATGTCTGATTTATACTGAGAATCTTTATTAAAATGCACAGTTTTATTTTTAAAAATATAAAGTTTGAAGGCCATTTATGATCATGTATCTATGCTTTGTATAAGAAATAAAGTAATGAGTTAGATATTATAAGATTGACTGATTTAGAATTTATTGTTTTATTAGTTTTAGAGAGAAGAAAAAGGTATTGAACATATCATATGTCTTTAATGTTCCATATACACTCTGTACCAGAAGGAGGGAAGGAGTAGGCAAGAAAGAAAGACAGAGAGGGAGATAAAAATTAACAATGGTTTTATACTGAGCAAAACAGTGTTAAAATGTCCTTTGCATCCATGTTCTTGGCTAGATTTGAAATGTTGAAGATATGTTTTGGGTAAAAATAACACACACATTAGAAAGATCTCCCTATGGAATTTAATAAAAAGAAGTCAGGAAAGACTGTGGCCTGCATTCAGTAGTTCTGAAATATATTCCAAGAGCCACACAATTAACTCTGACAGGCAAAACTGTACACTCTTTAATTCTGAAAATGAATGTGGTGGCATAGTACAGTATTCTCTGGTGTAAAAATTCACAACTTTGAAGTGAAATAATTGGTGATCCATCTTCTTAGAAGAAGTAATTCCTATTTTAAAACAGAATGAAAAATACTGCACAAGGAAAAAATCAATAGTTTTGCAATATATGAAATAATCAATTGCTCCACAAGTTCTGTGTCCTGAACTATGTCAACAGAAGCAGGCTAAGCAAAACCAGATTGCTGCCCTGCCATATAAGCGCAGGTGGGAGAGGGGACTGGGGAGTACACAGTCCTGTAATTGTATAATTATCTCAATAGTTACCCAAGATAAAAATGTGAATCTGTCATGAAAATGTATAATAGTTTTTCATAGTATGTTTTCTGCTTATCCTGTAGGAACTACATATTAAAAAAAAAAAAAAGTAAAAAAGATGTTTTTTCCCAAACGGTTTAAATGTAGCTGGAAATTCCTATACATACATCTGATAAAACTAGTTGATTTACTTAGCTTTGTGAACTATTTGATAGTATTCAACAGATGCCAGTTTTAAACTCTTAAGTATTAAAGCTCAAGCATATTTAAATCCACTATGGTCGAGCATTCAGTGCTTTGAGAATTGGTCTGGGTGTTATTATTCCTTTTTTCTCTATTTTGTGTGATCTTAAGTAAAATTAAATTTGTTTTTCTTCCATGTACAGATAGAGATTGTCCAATTGCAAAATGTTTAATCTTTTTAATTTATTGTATTTATATATTCATTCTTTTCAAATGTAACATTCTTACATTCTCAATAGATGTCTCTTCTAGCTCAAAGCCACTTCATAGGAAATGGTAAATTAAAAATTATTTCTTTTTTTTTTATTCATTCAACTTAGTCTTACTAAGTGGAATCGTTGCCATACCATCATGAACACATGCATAATGACAGAGCAAGCGGAGGCTGATGCCATTCCTTGATCTCTCCCCTTTGGATTCCCCCTGATCCCATGTTTCTCTTTAATTTACCCCCATGTTAGTTGGGCTTCTCATGGAAGTTGAAGGTTCCCCACAGGGTTGATAACCCCCATACTCCCTCCCTCCAGCTGCATTGATATTCCTCCTATTTCCCCCCACTACCACCCTACCTTCATCCCCAGTGGCATAGGCAAGGTTCCCCCTGCTTGTGTAAAAATCCACCCATGTTGAAGTTTTATTAGGTTAGCAAACTATCAGTCTGTTTCCAATTGTATTCTAGCTTCCACATGAGAGAAAACATTTGGCCCTTGAGTCTTTGAGTTTGGTATATTTCACTCAGCATAATTTTTTTCCATCTCATTCCATTTGGCTGCAAATGCCATGATATCGTTCTCTCTAACAGTGGAGTGAAACTCTATTGTATATATGTACCACAGTTTTTGAATCCACTCATCCAGTGAGGAGCATGTGGGTTGGTTCCATAGTTTAGCTACAGTAAATTGAGCTGCTATAAATATTGATGAAGTTATATCTCTATACTATGCCAATTCTAGCTCTTTTGGGAAAATACCCAGGAGTGGGATAGCTGGGTCATAAGGTGGTTCCAGCCCTAGTTTTGTGAGGAGTCTCCATACTCCTTTCCATAGTGGCTATACCAGTTTGCAGTCCCACCAACAGTAAGACAGTGTTCCTCTCTTCCCATAGCCCCTCCACTATCTGTCATTGTTTGTATTCTTCATTTTTGCCACTCTGACTGAGTGAAGTGTAATCTCAGTGAAGTTTTGATTTGCATTTCTCTGACTGCTAGAAATGTAAAGCATTTTCTCATATGTTTAGGGGCTTTTTGGACTTCTTCCATTGAGAAATTTCTATTTAGCTCCCTAGCCCATTTATTGATTGGATTATTTGTGGGTTTGGTGTTCAGTTTTTTTTTAGTTCTTTGTATATTCTGTATATTAGCTCTCTGTCCAAGTTGTAGTAGGCATAGATTTTCTCCCATTTGGTAGGTTCTCTCTTGATACTCTTGACTAATTGTTTAGCTGTGCAAAAGCTTTTTAGTTTAATGGCATCCCATTCATTTATTCTTGGCTTTAATGCTTGTGCTAGGAGAGTCTTGTCGCTGACCCCTATGTCATGTAGTGTTGATCCTACATTTTCTTCAAGCAATTGTAAAGTTGCTCATTTAATTTCCAGATCCTTGAACCATTTTGGTTTGATTTTTGTGCAGGGTGAGAGGGTAAGAATCCAATTTCAGTTGTCTGAATATATCTTTCCAGTTTGTCCAGCACCATTTGTTAAACAGGCTCTCCTTCTTCCACACTATGCTTTTGCCCCCTTTATCAAATATTAGATAGTTAAATGTATGGGGGTCATCTCAGAATCCTTTATTCTATTCCATCAGTCTTCAGATCTGTTTTCATACCAATAAAATGCTGTTTTTGTTACTATAGCCCTATAGTATAATTTCAGGTCAGGAACTGTGACACCTCCTGCTTCCTCTTTCTTGCTTGTAATATTTTGGCTATTCTGGGTCTTCTGTTATTCCATATGAATTTGAGAATTGCTTTGTCTATATCTGCGAAGAATGACATTGGTATCTTGTTGGGGATTGCATTGAATCTATATAGGGCTTTTGGTAGAAGAGTCATTTTGATTATATTGATTCTGCCTAACCAAGAACACAGAATGTTTTTCCATCTACTCAGGTCTTCTGCAATTTCTTTTTTAATGTTCAATAGTTTTCATTGTAGAGGTCCTTAATATCCTTTGTTAGATTGATGCCCATTTTTTTTTGAGGAAATTGTGAATGGGACAGACTTCCTGACTTTTTCTTCAGTGGACTTGTTGCTGGAGTATAGGAAAGCTAATGGTTTAAGAGTGTTGCTCTTATAACCAGCCACTTTGCTGAAATCATTTATAAGCTCTAGACATCTTCTGGTCATGTTCATTGGGTCTTCTTGGTATAGGATCAGGTCATCAGTGAATAGATACAACTTGACTTCCTCTTTTCCTATTTGAATTCCTTTGATTTCCTTCTCTTGTTTGATAGCTCTGGCTAGGATTTTAAGGAAAATATTGAATGAGAGTGTTGAAAGTGGAAAACCTTGTCTTGTTCCTGAATTCAGAGGAAATGCTTTAAGTCTTTCTTCATTAAGCATAATGTAGGCTATGGGTCTGTCATAAATGGCTTTTACAAAATTAAAGTATCTTCCTTTGATCCCTGTATTCTCCTGAGTTTTGATCAAAAATTCGTGCCAAATTTTATCAAAGGACTTTTCTATGTCAATTGAGATGATTACATGATTTTTATTTTTAATTCTGTTTAAAGGGTGAGTTATATTTATTCATTTGCATATGTTGAACCAGCCCTGCTTCTCTGGAATTAAGCCCACATGATCATGATGTATTATGTTTTTAATGTATTTTTGGATTCTGATAGCTAGAATTTTATTAAGGATTTTAGCATCTATGTTCATCAGGGAAATTGGTCTGTAGTTTTCTTTTCTTAATGTGCCTTTGTTAAGTTTTGGTATCACTGTTATATTTGCTTCAGTGTCATGGAAAATCTTATAGAGGATCAGTGTTAATTCTTCTGTAAAGGTCTGGTAGAATTCTGGTGTGAATCTACCAGGTCCTGAGCTTTTCTTTTTTGGAAGGCCTTTGATTACTGATTTGATTTCGCTGCCTGAGATTGGTTGGTTTAGAATTTCAGTGCCCTCCTGTATAAATTTGGGAATGTTGTATGTGGGCAGATATTTATCCATTTCTTTCAGATTATCAAATTTTACTTGGCTGAGTATAATTTTTCAAAATAAGTTCTGATAATTTTCTGGGACCTGTAGTGGTGGTTCAGTGGTTTAAAGCATTTGCCCAGCATACACAAGGACCTGGATTCTAACCCCACCACCACGCATCTAAGTGTAAGAGAAATAAAGGCCAGATGAAAAACTAAAAATTCTTTTTCTAACTATCAAAGAGTTACTTATCAGGAACACATGGCTATATTTTGTTTTGTTTTGTTTTTATAGAGTTTGCAAGGCGAAACATTGTAACCTTGGCCCTAGGGTATTTCATCAAGAACAATCTTAAGTAAAAGCTTGCTATTCACTTTTTGAAAGTAATATTTTCCCTGTGCTATGCTCTTGCCTTTCTAAATGATCTAAAATAGTTTGTATGTTGTTCTCTTGTTTCTTTTAACTTCTAACATTTCGTCTGGATCTAGTCAAACTTAATGGCACCTTGGGAGAATTAAATTTGGAAAATAGTGTTATGGGTGTTGAGTCATTCATAGTAGTTAGGTGGGATACCCATTAAATGAGAAAAGTGACAGTAAACCATACAGTAAATCCCTTGTTTGCTTGACAACTTTGATTTATAGCTTTATCATAAGAACAATTTATTTTGAATTATTGCCAAAAGAAAATCTATCCCTGTTTCTTATGACTTATGAAGGCTTGGCCTAATCTCAACCAGAATGGCAAGAGGAAATGGTTTTCCTAAGTGAAAAAGATAAAAATAACATGAATATATAAAAGTTAAAAAGTGAGGGAGAAAATAAATTATCCTAACACTTGAACTGCTTGCTTCAGTAGGAGTCAGAAGTGTGGAGTCACCGTCAACCATTCCATAGTGGATAATTGCTGTAGCAATTAATCTTTATTGGAGAATGCCACTGTGCCACAATGAATCATATCAGAAAAACCACACAGACTGTGAACTATAGAGGTGCACCTCGTGATGCACATCAAAACTCGACATGTATGATTGCTGTCTAATGTAGCAAGGAGTCAAAAGAACTATGAGGTATACTGTCAGAAATAGATAAATCAGGATTTTAAAATAAAATAAAAATGGATTCAATACCTTGAATTTATTACCTATCCTACATATGGAAGTCACTTGTTTTGGCAGCTTACCAGAGCAAGCATAGTTATAGACAGGAAGACAGGACTTAATATAAGCGACTTAACTGCTGATGCACCACACATTTATTACAAACCCTTACCCCAGACCATTTTCTCTGTACTGTTCTCTGTCCTAGACCTAAATATCTTCGAGTGAGATTGTATTATGCATTTACCCACACAGTTCTCCTTTTAAATTAAGGAAACCTTTCTTATATTGAGATAAATATATATATATTTTTTGAAGAATTTGTAGGCAAAAGTGACTTATCACCTCACAGGTTGAGGTTGGAAAAAAAAACGTTGCGTTTTCCATGCCTAATCTTGTACATCTTATCCCTGTTTTGTTTTCACTTGAGCTCTGTTCCACCTTTCAACAGCTCACAAAACAGAACAGGAATTAATAGTTCCTTTGAATGGAGACTGGTGGTGAAGTACCATACAATATGACCTTGCCTGTTTGTCTTCACCAAGGTCCATGTTTCATGGCTGTGCATGAAGCTTTTAGTTATTCAAATTCTATGTACCTCTTTCTTCTCCAGTGACAACTGTGTTCAATAAGTCCCAAATGTTCAATGTGTATATACTTCAACAAATATGTGTTGAGAAAATTCTCTATACAAGTTAACAGAAAAGGAAGAGTTCTGCATGACTAGGGTCTCAGATACCTTATCTTTTCTCTATCCTGGCACAAATATGATTTCACAATTATTGCTTGTATACTTGATTGGTGGTCCTTTCTGATCTATAGTTAACGATGTATGGGCAGGGATTTTTCTATTTGGATCATCATTGTATTTCCTGAGCCGAAGATGGTAACTATTAGGTACCTTAATTTTTGTAACTGTTTGGTATACTGGGCCTTTAATAATTTTTGTGAGATAAATAGAGGTAGCCAGAATGTATGGAAGGAAGAAGTTTCAGCCCATTTTGCTGTTTGTAATATCTCCTTTAATGTTTTTCCTTTTGGAAAAACTATAATGGAAGAATGACAACTACTGGTTAAATCAGTAATATTTGAATATTGAATTTGAATAACAATACTTTTCATCTATTACTTAGTTTTTGTAATTATTCTAAAGGCTAAAGACTGTAACATGACTTTCAATGTTACAATTCTAGGTTCATTATTTAAATTTAGAATTTATGTGATATAAGTTTTTTGTTAATTTACTAATAGGCTAGTACATGAAGTTAGAGAAGGTGGAAGGAAAGAAGAAAGGAAGAAGTATTGTTATAATCCCCTCTGGCTACCTTTTTCTTCTTTCACCATATTATGTATACTTAAAATACTGTCCCAAAATAAAAACCATTCCAACCAACTTCAAACTCACAAAAGCCAGGCACTCATTCATGGGTTAGTTTTGAATTATAATGATGGGTTTTCCATAAATTAACTTCTTCAGAATCCCCAAGGCCTGGTGAAGTTCAGATCATTCATAGATGTTCCTATTTTTTTTTATTTTGGGGTTACACAAAATCTTTGAGTTCCTTCTTTGAACCAGGAGCTGATGCGATGGTGACTGCTGATCCACACCCTGGAATATAGCACGTGTTCTGCTAGATTCCAAAGCAATATAAGAGATCAGATGTCTCTATCTTTTTCATTTTTTCCATTAGAGATATGACTATTAATCTCTAGTACCATAACCAATCCTATATTCCAAACAAGGAATGAATGAGGTAACAAAGTCTTTTTTCTCACACACATATCTAGAAAATTTATGATTTCAGAATGACCAATATTTGTGTATGGTGAATAGCCTGGAAAGAACCAGTTGTTATCAATCAATATTCCTTAAAATTATTTCTTTAGTATTTGTTACCAGAGCTCAATCATACCTTCTTCTGCTCAAGCAGGACTCAAATAAATTTACTGGGTATTAGATTTATAACATTTATGACTATATGGTCCAAAGATCTCATTTATTGTCCAGGTAATGTAAGCCCAAGAGATATGTACCCTCCTCCATGACATCTGGAACATAAGTGACCTAGGACATTTACCTCTTGACTCCTAAACCATGCTGATATTTAAAGATGTAGTAAGCCTTCTAGGAAGCCATCATGTGGACCTTACATTCTAAAGATCCGGAACTGAAGTGCAGATAAGTTCCACTGTCCTTGTGGCTATGAGACCTGGTACAGATAGCAGTGAAATTCACAAATGGGCATGAGCCCTATATGAAGGGACTAACACAAAGATGTGCTTCTTTGAAATCAAATGGCAACACATCTGTGTAATGCCAGTAGAGCAACAACAGAGGGCCATTAGAAAATGGGTGATATTTTTCCCAGCCAAAGTCCAGGAAGTTTCTTGTGCTAACAGAAAATTCAGAATTTGGCAGTGGCAGTCAAACAAAGTCACTTTTTGTAAGACACAACTCATCAGTCTAGTCACTTCTGGCTGCTTTGATAGCATTGCTATCACAATCCACAAAAACTTCACTGGTCACTCACCTCTTCAATTCCTCTCCTTCTGTCCCTCCTCCTTCCCCTTCATCTACTTAATGTGCTTATTCCCCAGCATTATGGAAAACGTTAATAAATAATTTACTTACTTTAAAGTTCTTTCCTATGTGTTTTTTGATATTCAAAGTAAATGAACAGGAAAGTTTAAGGCCCAATGGCTTTACTCTGTTTGATACAGTTATAAAACTTAAGAAACATTTGTTTTCCTTATTAATTAGATACGAAAAATGCATCATTTTATTTTCTTTAAAAATTTAATGTTTTGTATTATAATTGGGTGTTCCCAAAGATGGAATGTACTTTGATATTTTGTCACTGCATTTTGGATTGTAGATTTCCTCTTTTCTCTTTTTATTTCTACCTTAGTAGAAATGTAGTCACACTATCTTCTGGTTTTAGTGACTTGTAGCACCAGGAAAATTCAGTACTCTTTTTTTGTTTTGTTTTGTTTTGTTTTGCTCTGTTTTTTTTTTTTTTGTTGTTTTTTAAACTCAGAATTGGCAGATTGTCTTTTTAACCATACATTATTTTAAAATAGCACATAAAAAAGATAATATGCCAATTGCATTTTCTATAATATGTATTCATACATATATATGTATATATATACTTGTACACTGTGTGTAGGTATAGACATATGGGCATAAAGGAATTCTGATTTTTGCTGTGCAGTCAAACATAAGGTTTTTATGGTATAAATCTGAACATTGGTTTAATAAATCCAACCAACATAAAGTATATTCCATTTAAAGAGGAGTCTACTTTTTTCTCATTCAGTAAACTGTTATAAGCATCACATAAACTTATTCCAGCACAGTTTAAGTGTGTGCTTTCAATTACATAAAAAACCTTTATGCAGTTAGGAAATCATTCTTGCTATGCGGCTCATATTCTATTATAGATATAAAATAGCTTAAGCATCTAGCTGCTTAACATATTTGAAGTCCTGTATTTACAAAATTGAGTCTGATATGTCATTTGGTCAACACATATAAAATTTCTTTTAAGCTATAAACACATTTTAACTTCGTTTATATTTACAAATGCATTAATCCCTCAGGTTGGAGGTGTAACTCAGTGGTAGACTGCATCCCTAGCATGTGTGAGGCCCTGGGTTCAATTCCCAGCACTTAATAAAATAAATAACCTAATTTTCATATCATTTCATTATTTTCAAGGTAAGCTGAATTTCCTTTAAATAAATATACATAGTTTTATAGCAAGGAACAAGGTATAGGGCATGTTTCACAGGATTCTTAATGACTGAAAAATGTGCACACTTCACATAAGGCACTTCTTATTTACATGTTTATTTTTGACCCTATCTCCAATTGAATCACCCTGTATATCCTCCTTTCCACAATTTAAATTTGGTGTTTCAAGCATTTTCCGAGTTTGCATTGAGAACAAAAATATCATCTTACAATTTGGCCCAATAATCGATATTATTGTGCAAACAAGCAGCAGAATAATAGATTATCCTAAAAGCTTGGAGATGTAAGCTTCTAGCAGTGGGATTTGGAAGGAAATTATTCACGTGCGGCCCACTGTTAAATACAGAAATGTTGACATTCTAGTACATTAGTAGAAAAAAATCTGCTTTTCTCCTCTTCTTCCTAATAATTCTTCTTTTCTTATTTGAACGATTTTCTGTACCTCCTCATTCTTTCTAAAAAGTGATCCTTCAAATATTACATCTGCCCGTGTAGGTGTATTTTGTGGCTTTTACTTGTACCTTATGTAACCGAGCATTATGCTCATATTTGATACTTCTCATGAAAATTTCTCTTTCCTTTCCCAAGATGGTATAATGGAAGGAGTTTGAATCAAGAGGTTTGAATTCCTGCCATATTTCAATAACATACCATTGTAGGCAAATTGGATTAAGAAAGTTAGAGTTCGTATTATGGTTTGATAATATCACCATCTTAATGCATATTACCTCAATATCTGAACTTTAGAACTCCTCCTTCTCTATTTATCTCCCTGGGCTGCAGTTTCAAAGTTAACTTTTTTCTTGAAGTATCCTCTGGGAGGATGTGTCCTGCATGTACTTCCTTGCATGCAAAGTCACACTGGTAAGCACGGGAGCATGCAGTTCTGAAGCCCAGAAAAGAAAGTTAAAAGAAATTCAAGGCATAGAAGAAATAAGGTATGCTTTCGGCTCCAATGGGCGATTTTCAAGGGCCATTTAGTAATATCAATAACTGCCTAGAGCATGGTTTACCATTTATTTACTGAAGAATTGCTAAGCTTGGGTCTCATTTTACTGCTTACTCATGTGTGCTCAAATATAACCGAAAGTGATGCTGATGTTACATATGTGCAACTGGTCTTCAGTGCATAGCTGCAGAATTTGCTGCCTGCCAAGACTGATTTTCAAAACAGGATGCTTCTAATGGAAAGGATGTTCAGAAGGAAAGAACCGGAGAACCATATAAGCAGTGCCTCCAGAGGCATATATTTTGAGTACATTACATGAGACTGGGTACTAACTGTATTTTCTATGATGGGGAACAAAATTTTATCAGTTACTCACAGGCCACTTACAATAATCAGTCTTATAAAGCATATCCAGCTGCCAATTTATTAATTTAAAACTTGGCAATAGTGATTCTCCATTTGCTATCCATAGCATCTCCTTCTTCAGATCTAGATATTTGTGGAAATAATTTGTTTACAAATTCATTCAACAGATATTTATTGAGTGACTTTAGGGTACTGTACTAGATATTGAATATGTAGTTAAAAACAAATTAGACATTCTCCCCATCTTCCTTGAGCTCTCAAATCCATCATGAATATAGAAAAATAAAAACATAAGACCAATAGCATGTGATAAATGATTTGATGTATAAAATGTACTGTGTTGCCCAACTATTCCTAGTTATGTAAAAGACCTATACCTAGGTAGTATATCTTAGGAAGATTTCAGAGTTCTAAAGATCAAAACCAATAGCAATGGTGATAATAACAAAACACTTTGATACCTAACCTTTACTAAGTATTTCCTCTGTGATGTATGCTGATAAGTACTTTAGAGACATGTATCATAGAATCAAACTTCATAAGCTTCTGAATATTAGGTGTTATTATTATTTCTATTTCATTGATGAGGAAACCAAGGTTTAGAGATATTAAATAAGTTTCCTTGGACCCACTCAAAAGAAGACTTACTGTGATGGTAATATGTAATATCTGGTTAAGTCCCAAACTCATTATTTTTGGCTTACATGAAAGAAAGTAAGTGAAGCAAGTGGGAAGGGTAGAATGATGTGAAAGAGACAACAAGCCAGACCAGCAAAAGAAACGTTAAAAGATTTTAAAGCAGCATTGTTTTAATGTAGGTTATTTCTACTCAAAAATACTATTTTTCCATTTTATTTTTTCTCATTGATCATTTAATAATCTGTTACTCATACATGGAATCTTTCAACATACCACAAGAATCTAGGAGCACTCTTGTAATTCAGATTAGAATGTAAGAAGGTATCAGACAGTGTTTCGTTTTAAATTATAATCGATAGGTACTTAGACAATGGGGAGACTTGGTGATAAGATCTTGGTGATAACAAATGGCCTTAAGGACTTAGCTAAAGAGAACACTTAAAGTTAGGTGATTCTTGTGTATGGCTAAAACAATATATTTTTGTTTTGCCCTTAAATTGGGATGACTTTGAACATACAGACCCAGAGTAAAGAAGGGTGAAGCCAATAATGAGATTGTGTCATTTGGTCTGACCACCAATGACTTCCTTGAACATTTTTACTTATGCATGCTAACAAATGTCGATATCACTTTCATCCTTCCCCAGTATATCCTATTTTGTTTTATAATACCAATATGTACCTATGTTTGCATAAATAATGTACATTTTAACCTACATTACTAAATGTTTTTAATGATTTGTGGTTTAAAGAGAGTTTTCCTGTTTATTCATTCACTTTATTATTTGCTTAGATTGAACTCAATACATTGTAAGCCAACAGTGTGCCAAGTGATATGGTGTAGTATTCTAGAAAGACAGATGACAGTGAAAGCATGCTTTTGGATCTTTGCAAATTCCCATACATAAGCCATAGTAACCAGATATCAAAAACAAAATCCCAGGCATAACTTGTCATAAAACCTGTAGGTTTTGTAGTGTATCAGCATCTGCTCAGCAAGATGCAGAGTAAACCATAGAAGAGCCCCAGAGCTGGGTTGAAGGTATTCCTTGGAAGGTTCAGTGGTTCCACTTGAGAAAGCTGCGGAAAATGATAGAATTCTGTCTACTCCAGTTACGGAATGAATGCCTGTGGCCCACAGCCGGAAGATCTGGAAGGACTACAGTCATCTACACCTAGGGTATTTTCAAAATTGAGCACTTAGAGCATCCTTGTCAATGCCTCACACTAGAGAAACAGGGAAAATATGATGGATGTGGAATCAATATAAAACTGAACAGGAACAGAAGAGATAAGGGGAAATAAAAACAAAAGTTTAGATAACAGAAAGGAAGGGGAATGAAGCCTGAAATTTTCAGAAAATATGCTAGCTTATGTCTAAAATGCCTAAAACAACAGTGGAGAGAGTTCTGTGAAGTTTTGAAAGCTATCTAGAGCCAGCCTTTCTCTAAAAGTTCAGGAAAACCAGGACTGGTTGTAGCTCAGTGGTAACGCATTCTCTTAGCTTGTTGGAGGCACAGGGTTTAACACTGAATGCTGCAATAAGTAAATAAATAAATTAATAATTAATTAAAAAGGAAATAAGGTAAAAGGATGTGAAACTAACATAAAAATATGTGTTAGAAAAGTAATGAGGTCAAAACTTGTACACTTATTTTGAAGAAATAAAAGGAACAGAATGACATTTTTTCAGAAAATTGAAAGGATGCCAAAAAAAGATTGAACATAGAAAAACAAGATCTATTGACATATGATAAGCATGCTTAAAGAAGTGAACAAAGCAGAGGAACAGAAAAAAAAAGAATTGAAAAACAGTTAAAAAGCATACTGTGTACCTGATTATTATAATACAGGACACCTGACATGAACATTTTTAAATGAAAAAGTGGCCTTACAAATGAAAATTTTAAGGAATATTTAGGGAAAAATACCATTTAACTTAAAGAGAAAAGTAAATTAAATTTTAATCACTTTTTAAGAACAATGTCCGGTGCCAAAAAAATAATAATAACATTTAATTTAATAACATTTAAATACTTAAGGCAATAAAATGTGACTCAAAGTCATTTTATTAGTAAAACTTACATTCAAGTATAAAGGGAATCAAAAATAGTTATCAATATTCATGAATTAAGGAAATATTTCCTGTTGAATTCTTCTGAAAGAATATAGAGAACAGGTTTCTTATAAACAGAATATCTATGGAAACTGATTTCAAAGAACAGAGGTAAGCAAAAAATGCATACTTACAGAACTAGGATTAACATAAGTGTTAAAGGAGATCAAATATGTGTTTGTGCCTGTTTATTTTGACAATATAGATGTAGAATGCCTTTTAAAATTTAAAAATGGGAAGAAGAATGGGAAAGCATATGCAAAAGCATCTAAATCTTTTGGGTTAAGTTTAAAATTAGAACTTCGCCCTTTACTTTAAAAAAAAAATCATTTCTCCTTCTCTCCCTACTTTTTTTTCCTTCCTTTATTCCTTACTTTTTTTTTTTTTAAGTTTGGCTCTCTTTGTATCATCATGATGCTAAAATTGTTATAGTTTCCTTTATAGGGTTATTGCTAGAAAATGCACAATAAAAAATTTACTATATTTCATTTTAGAATAATTGATGCTTTAGTCTACCCAAGTTTGGTAAAGTTATGTTTATTTAATTGTAGACTTTAAAAAGTAAGATACTAGAGTGGTAGCTCAGCGGTTGGAGTGCTTACTTGGCATGTACCACATTCACAAACCCCAGCACCACCAGCTGTGTCCAAGAAACAAAGGTCAGATGAAAAACTAAATAAAAGTGATTCTCTCACTGTCTTAAAAAAAAAAAAGGAAAGAAAAGAAAAGCAAGAATGTCATTAGCTGTCATTAGCTGCCATATATCCCCTCACCCCCGGTATCTCATGTAGCCTTTTCATATGACATACATATGTTATGGGATTATATAAAAAAACAAAACCTTCTCCCAAATCAGAAATCCTCTCCAAAAAGGTATCGAGGACAAAAGAAATGCATATTATAATTGAGTAAGTATTAAACCAGAGTGTGACATGCATTATAAGGAAGAATTGCTAAGAGATGTCAGATAAAAACACCTTTTTATATCGCCACCCTGATGAAAACCCAATACATATTTTTTTTT